>VDFB02183116.1:0-34424 GCA_007258455.2 Sequoia sempervirens | reverse complement strand
ATTAGGGTTTAGGGTCAAAAGTATATATAGGGTTTAAGGGTTTAGGGTTAAGGGATGTTAAGCATTGAGGGTAGAGGGTTGAGGGTATATGCAGAACATTTGAGGGTATAATATGGTCAAAATTTGAATATTAGGGATGTAAAGGTTCTAATGTAGAGGGTAGAGGGTATAGGGGTTGAGGGTTTAATGTATAGGGTAGATCAGAGGGACATAGAGGGTATAAGAGGGTTTACGGGTTGAGACTTGAGGGTTTAAGGTTGTGGGTAGAGGGCTGAGGGTATATATATGCAGGTTGAGGGATTACTAGGGTTGAGGGTCTAATGTATAGGGTATAGGGTATAGGGGTTGAGGCTAGATTGGGGTTTAACTAGGGTTGAGGGTTGAGGGTAGAGGGTTAATTAAGGGTTGAGGGATTAAGGGTTGAGGGTTGAGGGATTAGGGTAGAGAGTCTAGTAATTTGATTTAAGGGTTTAACTAGGGTTGAGGGTTCTAGAGGGTATATGGTTCAAGGATTAGGGTTTAGGGTCGAAAGTATATATAAGGTTTAAGGGTTTAGGGTTGAGGGAATTTAAGGGTTGAGGGTAGAGGGTTTAGGGTATAGCTAGGATGTTTGAGGATATAATATGGTGGAAGGTCGAATATTAGGGATGTTGAGGTTCCAATGCAGAGGGTAGAGGGTATAGGGGTTTAGGGTACTTGAGGGTTTAAAGGTTGAGGGTTGAGGGATTAACTAAGGTTGAGGG
Organism: Sequoia sempervirens; assembly: GCA_007258455.2. Taxonomy (NCBI): domain Eukaryota; kingdom Viridiplantae; phylum Streptophyta; class Pinopsida; order Cupressales; family Cupressaceae; genus Sequoia; species Sequoia sempervirens. The sequence continues at coordinate 33,681 of VDFB02183116.1, read as the reverse complement.
TTGAGGGTTTAATGTATAGGGTAGATCAGAGGGACATAGAGGGTATAAGAGGGTTTAAGTGTTGAGGCTTGAGGGTTTAAGGTTGGGGGTAGAGGATTGGGGGTATATGTAGGTTGAGGGATTACTAGGGTTGAGGGTCCAATGTATAGGGTAAAGGGTATAGGGGTTGAGGGTTGAGGGTAGAGGGTAGAGGGTTGAGGGTTAATTAAGGGTTGAGGGATTAAGGGTTGAGGATTAAGGGATTAGGGTAGAGAGTTTAGTAATTGGGTTTAAGGGTTTAACTAGGGTTGAGGGAATAGGGTTGAGGATACTAGAGGGTATATGGTTCAAGGATTAGGGTTTAGGGTCTAAAGTATATATAGGGTTTAAGGGTTTAGGGTTGAGGGATGTTAAGGGTTGATGGTAGAGGGTTTAGGGTATAGTTAGGAAATTTGAGGGTATAATATGATTGAAGTTCAGATATTAGGGACATTGAGGTTCCAATGTAGAGGGTAGAGGGTATAGGGGTTGAGGGTACTTGAGGGTTTAATGGTTGAGGGTTGAGGGATTGACTAGGGTTGAGGGTTTAATGTATAAGGTAGATTAGAGGGACGTAGAGGGTATAAGAGGGCTTAAGGGTTTAGGCTTGAGAGTTTAAGGTTGAGGGTAGAGGGTTGAGGGTATATGTAGGTTGAGGGTCCAATGTATAGGGTAGAGGGTATAGGGGTTGAGGCCGGATTAGGGATTAACTAGGGTTGAGGGTTGAGGGTAGAGGGTAGAGGGTTGAGGGTTAATTAAGGGTTGAGGGATTAAGGGTTGAGGGTTGAGGGATTGGGGTAGAGAGTTTAGTAATTGGGTTTAAGGGTTTAACTAGGGTTGGGGATTAGGGTCGAGGGTACTAGAGGATATATGTATCAAGCATTAGGGTTTAGGGTCCAAAGTATATATAGGGTTTAAGGGTTTAGGGTTGAGGGACGTAAAGGGTTGAGGGATGAGAATTGAGGGTTGAGGGTTTAATGTATAGGGTAGATCAGAGGTATGTAGAGGGTATAAGAGGGTTTAAGGGTTGAGGCTTGAGAGTTTAAGGTTGAGGATAGAGGGATGATGGTATATATATGCAGGTTGGGGGATTACTAGGGTTGAGGGTCCAATGAATAGGGTAGAGGGTATAAGGGTTGAGATCGGATTAGGGTTTAACTATAGTTGAGGGTTGAGGTTAGAGGGTAGAGGGTTGATGGTTAATTAAGGGTTGAGGGATTAAGGGTTGAGAGTTGAGGGATTAGGGTAGAGAGTTCAGTAATTGGGTTTAAGGGTTTAACTAGGGTTAAGGGATTAGGGTCGAGGGTATATGGTTCAAGGATTAGGGTTTAGGGTCCAAAGTATATATAGGGTTTAAGGGTTTAGGGTTGAGGGACGTTAAGGGTTGAGGGTAGAGGGTTTAGGGTATAGCTAGGATGTTTGAGGGTATAGTATGGTTGAAGGTGGAATATTAGGGATGTTGAGGTTCCAATGTAGAGGGTAGAGGGTAGAGGGTATAGGGGTTGAGGGTACTTGAGGGTTTAAGGGTTGAGGGTTAAGGGTTGAGAATTGATGGTTGAGGGTTTAATGTCTAGGGTATATCAGAGGGATGTAGAGGTTATAAGAGGGTTTAAGGGTTGAGGCATGAGGGTTTAAGGTTGAGGGTAGAGGGTTGAGGGTATATATATGTAGGTTGAGGGATTACTAGGGTTGAGGGTCCAATGCATAGGGTAGAGGGTATAGGGGTTGAGGCCAAATTAGGGTTTAACTAGGGTTGAGGGTTGAGGGTTGAGGGATTAGGGTAGATAGTTTAGTAATTAGGTTTAAGGGTTTAACTAGGTTTGAGGGTACTAGATGATATATGGTTCAAGGATTAGGGTTTAGGGTCCAAATTATATATAGCTCATTTAAGGGTTGAAGGTAGAGGGTTTAGGGTATCGCTAGGACATTTGAGGGTATAATTTGGTTGAAGGTCGAATATTAGGGACGTTGAGGTTCCAATGTAGAGGGTATAGGGGTTGAGGGTACTTGAGGGTTTAAGGGTTGAGGGTTGAGGGATTAACTAGGGTTGAGGGTTGACAATATTTGAGGGTTGAGGGTTTAATGTATATAGTAGATCAGAGGGATGTAGAGGGTATAAGAGGGTTTAAGGGTTGAGGCTTGAGGTTTTAAGGTAGAGGGTAGAGGGTTGAGGGTATATGGAGGTTGAGGGATTACTAGGGTTGAGGGTCCAATGTATAGGGTAGAGGGTATAGGGGTTGAGGCTAGATTAGGGTTTAACTAGGGTTGAGGGTTGAGGGTAGAGGGTAGAGGGTAGAGGGTAGAGGGTTGAGGGTTAATTAAGGGTGAGGGATTAATGGTTGAGGATTGAGGGATTAGAGTAGAGAGTTTAGTAATTGGGTTTAAGGGTTTAACTAGGGTTGAGGGATTAGGGTCGAGGGTACTAGAGGGTATGTGGTTAAAGGATTAGGGTTTAGGGTCCAAAGTATATATAGGGTTTAAGGGTTTAGGGTTGAGGGATGTTAAGGGTTGAGATTAGAGGGTAGAGGGTATAGGTAGAAAATTTGAGGGTATAATATGGTTGAAGGTCGAATATTAGGGATGTTGAAGTTTGAATGTAGAGTGTAGAGGGTATAGGGGTTGAGGGTACTTGAGAGTTTGAGGGTTGAGGGTTAAGGGATTAACTAGGGTTGAGGGTTGAGAATTGAGGGTTGAGGGTTTTATGTATAGGGTAGATTAGAAGGACGTAGAGTGTATATGAGGGTTTAAGGTTTGAGGCTTGAGGGTTTAAGGTTGAGGGTAGAGGACCTAGAGGGTATATATATGCAGGTTGAGGGATTACTAGGGTTGAGAGTCCAATATATAGGGTTGAGGGTATAGGGGTTGAGGCCAGATTAGGGTTTAACTAGGGTTGAGGGTGGAGGGTAGAGGGTAGAGGGTTGAGGGATTAAGGGTTGAGTGTTGAGGGATTAGGGTAGAGAGTTTAGTAATTGGGTTTAAGGGTTTAACTAGGGTTGAGGGATTAGGGTTGAGGGTAGAGGTTATAATATGGTTCAATAATTAGGGTTTAAGGTTGAGGGTAGATGGTTGAGGGTATATGGTTGACGGATTAGGGTTGAGGGTCCAATATTGTATAGGCCGGTAGAGGGTATGGGGGTTGAGGGTATGTCTATGGTTGAGGAATTAGGTTGAGGGTCCAATGTATAGGGTAGAGGGTATAGGGGTTATGAGGGATTAGGGTTTAACTAGGGTTGAGGGTAGAGGGTAGAGGGTAGAGGGTAGAGGGTAGAGGGTTGAGGGTTGAGGGTTAATTAAGGGTTTATTGTATGTTTCTCCATTTTTTTGAAAATGTTGGTGCTATTTATTAGGATGGCGCTATATATTTTACACTGAAGGCATATCCTATTTGAAGAAGACAAACATGAAACTACCAATCGATGGTTGATATCAGACTATCGACCCTTGAAACTGTTTGGTCCATTGATACCCTTTTCTTGGTTTTATCACATTATAATAATACTTTACCTACAAAAGCTTGCCCCACACTGCATAAAATCTTATACATATTGCATATAATTTAAATCTGCATGTGTTTAAAGTAATTTTTATTCTACTTTTTTACATGCATGTAAATATTATTTGTTTTGCGAGCCCTAAATTACCAAGCGCTAGACAAAATTACTTTTTATTCTACTAAACTGACTATTCTATCGTTTTACTCCTTGCTTGGTATAAATTTACAAACCACTTGGTTAACAAAATACTCTATGCATATACATATTGCTTTTTCTAAGTATTTAATTATAAGGATTTGTCTTCTTTTTATTTTCTTTTCCATTTTAAAATTTTGAATAGGTAAATTGAACATTTAGTAGTTATAATTTTTTTTAGATAATATTAGTTGAGTTTTTATAAAATTTTAAAACTATTTAAATACCTAATATAAATAAAAATTATACTTACTAATTCTAAAGTTTAAAATGGAAAAGAAAATAAAAATACTAAAAATCCTTATAATTAATTAAATACTAAACAAAAACACATTGAACATCACCCTCATTTATACCAGGGGGTAACACATTCCTAGTTGGTAGTCTCGACAAGACTTTTCGACAGCTCAAAGGGTGGCATGTACACATTAAAATGAATGCCATGAAAGGATGGCAATAAAATAAATGTCATGAAAGGGTGGCATTCATTTTAATCCAGCGAAGGTGGTGATCTCCGCATTCTGCATTTTCTAGAGTTTTCATTCTAGAGGCTTTGCTTGGGTGAGAAAGAATAATGGAGGACACGAAGTATGCAGTGTTTAAATCAGACGAGGAGCTATTCACCTTTGGGCACAACACTCTGATTTTCCTAGATTGCTATGTGAGTCAGGAAGTTTTCAAAAAACTCACAGACCAAAGGCTCAAACAAATTCTTCTAGAGCTTGATCCCTTGAAGGTGGCCATGGTGAAAATAGTTTTGGGCTGAGAGCATATGGGCTATAGTGAAATGGTTCGAATTAATTCCCACATAGTCTCTCATTTTCTAGCGTATTTTCTTGATCAAAGCACCCCCAAAAAATTGGTTTAGGAAATGATGAGGAAGCTATTTAATCCTAATCTCCTGGTTGGCATAGATGAGGTTATTCGGCCTCTATTCTCTACTCTAGGGTGCCACGTCCGAAAGACTTGGAAATGCTCAAAACTCCTGGTGTGGTGGTTCAATTGTTTCCACTCCTATTGGAGCCGAAAGGAATGGCATTGGTCAGGCATCAGATGGTGGCTGCGATTGGGGTGGAGTATTTAAAAAAATCTCTTGAGCTGGTGAAGACTAAGGGTGTGGAGTGGGTGTTGGAATTCAATGAATTCACCCATCTCAATGGCTTCTTGTGACCTCAGGTTCGTGGTGGGATGGTGCTACTTTTTTTGGATTTTGTGATCGTCGGTGGCTCCTGGTGGTGGTGGCTCAAAATTCAGGTTGTCTTGGTATTGGTTTCGTTTAGTTTTTTGGTGATGTTTTGGTGGTTGTCTTGGCCTCTGGTGAGGCTCAAAATTAGGGTTTCATGAATATTCCTGCATTGGCAGACGATCTATAATTTTTTGAATTTTGTTTAATACAATCTCCTGTTGTTTTTGGTGGCTGTAAGTGACTATATTTCTGGCTGTTAGCCTGCTTGTAATAATTTTCTCTCTTTTGGCAACCTTTGTTGCCTCCTTTTTGTATTATTTGCATTGTTTCAATTAAAAAATAAATAAAATATTAAACAAAAAAATATGTATATGCAAAAAGAATGTACATTATAATTCTCATTCTCAGTAAATTAGTTGAGTTTTTAATTTTATTTTTTAAACTATTTAATTATGAGAATTATTTTTCCCGTAATTGGGAGTTATAATGTACATTATTTATTTTACATTAATTTTATTTGAAAATAATATATTTATATGAGATTATTTAAAATTATTTTTTACAAATTACAAATGAATGAAATAAAATAAAAATAAGGGATTTTTTATAAGTACGAGCATTAATGAAGGGTAGTTTGAGCTCAAATTTTAACAATGACCTAACATATGAAGCCGGGTATGCAGGACGACATCGTTGGAGCCTTAGGAGATAAAATTTCCATAATGTGAGAGCCTTAGGAGATAAAATTTCCATAGAAATTACAATGAAGTGAAGTCCCTACAATAATTTCGTGTTGACCTACTGCATTCGGTTATCAGTCGTTTAAGTCATGAGTTGAGCCATTAAAATCATTCTTTGTATCATCCTTGAGTTCTAAGTCAGTTGGCCATCACATATGGTTAATCGTTTAAATGCTCGTTATAGTCAGGTCATAATATTTTTCAATTGACTTATGTTTAAGCCATCCCGCATAAGGAAATTCAAAGGAGTGTGGTAAGGCAGTAAACAACAAGAAGATAAAGCATACACCACTATACCGCTAGGAGGGTGAGCGACATATGCGGTAGAGCGGTGTATACCGCAACCCCACAACAAGAAGTCTTAAGCAAGGTGGTAGAGCAGTAAGCATGGAAGATAAGTAGACACTGTAGTAATTCAAAGGATTGTAGTAAAGTAGTAAACAACAAGCAGATAAAGAATACACTACTATACCACTGGGAGGGTGAGCAACATATGCGGTAGAGCAGTGTACACTGCAACCCTGCAGCAAGAAGTCTTGAGTAAGGCGATAGTGCGGTAAACATTAGAATGGAAGGGAAAAAAACTGCCATACTGCAATAGGTATAATAAGAGATGAAAGTAGTACAGTAATCATAGCATCATTACAATTTACAGCAATAAATTCCCTCACACATGCTTCAAAATTAATTTCAAGGATTTGATCTTGATGGGAAACTATCTGGTGAAGAATTGGCATTAATACTGATACGACTAAATACGGTGCCCTCAAAAGCAAGTGAATTTTCCTAAGACTATGCTCAGTTGAAGGAAACATACGTCTAAAGTGTCTTAAGCCTTGTTATTTCTTCAATTATGCAAATTAATTAGTTGTTAGTAAAAGAAGTAGTTTTGAAGGGTCGTCTCTTTTTGTAAAAGTCCTAAAGCTTGTTGCTTCCTATATAAATAGGAAACCGAGACCAATTTTGAGAGGATCATCATATCATATTCCATTTTCATTTCTGTTATAGTAGGAATTAGTAAGAAGATAGATTGCACATTCCACCCATCCTATCATATCAAAGACTTCTGCTATAAATGTATATATATTTGAAACAACATAATGGAGAAGATTGCTCATAATTGGTAATCTATTTTGGTGTTCAATTTTTGTGTTAAATTTCATGCTTATCTGTTACTGTGTTGTCTCCAAAGTGGTTTCTTCAAGTTATTTAAATTCATAAGATTTATTAGGGCACATTTGTTGTTACTGTGTGATTATTTTGAGCTTATGAATGAAATACAAGATCTTATTATCAGATATTCTCCATGACTGTGTTATCATTATGTATTTTTTCTTATGTTTACCATACTTATTTCTTCTTATATTTGAATGAATATCAGTTATTGAGCCTCAATATTGTGCTTATGTGAATGAATATGTTGATACAGTAAAGCATTTACTATGGATGTTTTTAGTTACATGTTCAAAATTATGTTCAACATAAAAATGGAAACTATTTAAAAATAATAAAGTTACTAGAGTTTCTTATTTAAATAATTATGAGTTATGTGCATTAATATTTTATTAACTTTTGTGTCTTCATGAACATATGTTGATACAAAATGAATGGAAGAAGCATCCAAGTAACCGTAATTTTTTTTGCCAACAATTCATACCAAAGATTGAAAAATTTAAGGATATTCCAATAGGTAATTTGTATCGACACAAATAATATTACTGAAACATTTCAAAGTTTGGGCCATAAGAATCATCCTTTTTTAAACATGGATTGCAAATAATTCTAAAAATTTAGAAGTCTTGGTCATTAATAGTATTGTCTGCTACAATGTCATCCAGTGTATCATTATCAATGTTCATATGTTCTTTCAAGTATTTAATATTATCATCATCCTCATCTTGACCTGCATCATCTTCATCATCATTGAAATTTGATTGTACACCATCTATATTGTTAGCAGATGTAATTGGATCATCATTTTCTACACTATCCATATTGTCGTCTTCCATAACATCATCTAACTCTGGATTGTTGTCTTCTTGTGTCTGAACATAACCATCTTCAACAACATCATGGATGTAAATTTCTTCAATGTTCTCTAATCCCTCTCTCTCATTTTGTTCTCCATTGTTGTTTTGCTCAGTATCCACCAATGTTTTGTCAAATAAATTCCTTAATCTTGGATCATAATGTATGGCAAACATGCATTTTGGGTCCAAAATATCTTCATAGAAAAATACCTGCACATGAATGAAATACATATATTAGAAGTATATTATAACAATTTTATTGATTAATAAACACATGTATATATTCACAATAAACTATGAATAATAGATTAATGATCACTACCACTTCTTGTTTGAGTTAAAGAAATACCTACTCACAATGAATTGGTAGAACATAAGGCTCCTTATCCTCCAGTAGGAAGCATGAGGAATCTATAGAAAACAATCCACTATGGGTATCATGTCTCTATGTCCTCTCAAATCCTTCATACCATCTACACTTTAAAATACAACATTTAAAAGAGCAGTAATCCAACTCAAGCATTTCTTGTATTTTCCCAACATATTATAGATTCCCTTCAATTATATTCTTATCTTTTGAGCTCGATCAACTGGATTGCTTTAAGTCAACCATGATGCCACAATCAAAGGATCACCTCTTTACATCTACACTTTCTACATGATAATGTCGACCATATGCCCACATTGTTGGATATTTCCTCGCCTATGAAAGACCATTTATTTTAGTGAAAAAAAATATAATGACGAATATTAAAATATTTAATAGTGTCAAAACTATAAGGAAACAACATTTTGTAAAATTCCAACTGTACCTTTCTTTCACATCCTCTAGACATGTTGATTTCATCTTCTGTTATGTTTGAATCTGTACCTGCATCTTCTATTTGATTTTGAATTTTTTCAGTAACCCATTCTAGTGTGCAATATTTTCCCTATTCCCCAAGAGGATCAATAAGAAGTGGAGTATTCTTTTGGTTCAATCACTTAAACTGTCTCCTTACTTCTAATACTTCTTCTCTTTTATCATACAGATCAATCCATTTGTTCATAAAGTCCATGTGGTACAGAATGGACTTGTCGAGTATAGAAATTTTGTCTACACCTATTACATTTCAACATGTTTATTTCAAACTCCAAATGTCATGTTGTTAATTTGACAAAGAAATTATAGAGTAAATTAATGATTGCAAGAAAAACAACCACACTGATTGTGAATTTACTTACTAATTTCTACTTCAACACCATTAGATTGTGGTTTTTCTCCATCAATAATATCTGATGCTCGTTCTTCATCCCAGATGTGTGGCCCATCTTCAAAATCCTTACCAAGGAATTCACACAGGAAGAAAAATTCTTCATTCAATACATACCCTTCAACTATGCAACCCTCCGGATGTGCCTTTTGTCAGACATATCTTTTAAGAGTTTTCATATACCTCTTAAAGAAAAACATCCACATTGTTGATACGACACTCACCAATTCAATTTCATTGACTAGGTGTATAAGTAAATGGACTTGTAGGTCCATGAAACTTGTAAGGAGCTCCTTCTCAAATACACATACAATTTCTACAATTTCCTTCTTCCACTTTGGCACTTCAGATTCATGGATCTCCTTGGAGGTCACCCACCTAGTATAAGAATAGTAAATTAGTATGAACCTTTAGTCACAAATTAAAATACAATATAATATCCCTATGTCTCTCACACATGAACATTTCATATAACCACATACTTTGTAAATGTTGACAATCAACTTATGGCATTCCTTAACTCAACTGTAAGACATGAATCCTCCCTAATTTCCAATGGCATGATATGATATCAAACACATTTATGAAAACGTCATTAGTAATTTTTTATCACACAAAAAAATATAAAAAATATATTTAGTACTTAATCAATGTTACCAGTAAATGTTAAATGATGATATATAATGGTCCTTCATTAAATTATGAAAATCATGCGTTTTAAATCCTGTGATATGTCCAACAACTATAAAAGCTTTAGCCAATGATTACCCATAGCTATTAGATTTCCTTAATGAACGGATGAAATTTTTTAGTTGGTCTAGCTCTTTTTTTTTCAAAATCCATGGAGCTTCCGCATATGTTTCATTTTCCCTGCTTGGCCACAAATGTTTTCTATCAAATTTGGTATGTGAAAGAGAAATATCTCTCCTCAAAGACAAGGTGTCCTTCTCTTTGCCTAATATATGTTGAAATATAGAATATGGGACATTTTTTAAGATGTGCATGGGATCTAATAGGTGAGATATTAATAGATCCTTCCAGTAAGGGAGCTCATAAAATATGGATTTCCTTTTCATTCCTTTTGGCATATGAACTACAAATTGTTCTGGCTCTTCAATTAGATCACCTCAATCAAAAAATTCCTCCTAAGCTTTCAATTCAGCATCTTCATACTTCTTAAGCCAATCACCTAGACCCATAATCATGGGAGGGCCTCTATTTTCAACTTTTTCATCAAATTGATTCTTTTGGCGATCTCTAAACCTATGATCTAGTGGTAGAAAAATCTTGTTGTTTGCATAAATAAATTTATGTAGATCTTTAGAATACCGCCCTTGAAATTGTTTTGCACATCTTGGACATGCAAATATCCCCTTTGTTTGAAGCCCTGCAATTCAACAAGTAATGTTAATAACGTCAAAAATAGTATAAAACTAAGTATGAAAGTTGGGATGAAAATAAATTATGAGTGTAAATACATAAATATTTTATCTTACCAAAACAAACACCAAGTCTTGGGAAATCATGAATAGTCCAACATAGAAAACCATACAACATGAAGGACCTATTTGATGGAAGACGTAATATGTCATACATTCTTATGCCTTTACATAGTAGTTGCATCTCATCAATAAAAGGAACAAGATAAACATCCATGTTTTTAACTTGATGTTTTCCTAGAACAATAAGAGTTAGCATAAGGCACTTCTTTCTAACACTCATCCATGGGGGAATATTGTTACTATCAATCTGACTAGCCAAACACTATAATTTGAGCTTAGGAAAGAGAATGGGAACACTCCATCAATTGCAAGACCAAACCTGATACTATGGGGTTCATCTTTGAGTTTTCTTGGCCATTTTTCCTCTGTGTTTCATTGCTTTGGAGTCAACTGGAATTCTCATGAATCCATCTTTACTCCTATTCTTTGCATGCCAGTCCATCAATTGTGCAAGTTGTAATCAATGGAAAATTAGATTGTTAGATAATAACATCAAAATCCAATGAAATAACAAAGCACAAAGGAAATAAAATGAAAATAAAAGGAAAAAAGTTACCAGAAATCTTCATCTTCCATGATTCACCTTCGTTACACCTTCTAGTTTGCAGCAAATCAAAAGAGGCCCTCAGATTTCAAATGAGCAACCTAAAGTAATGTCGAAGCCCTATGCAAATGTTGAAGGATTTGATAGAATAATGCCTATGTCTATGACAATATGCTAAATGAAATAATAATTACCAATGCTTAAATGACTATAATGCCTAAATTCGAAAATGAAGTTGTCAGGGTCCTGAAATTATGAGCAAAATTGTCTTTTATAGAAAACACAATTTTGAGTGGACGGACGAGATTGAAACTTAAGAAAGACCTAAAATGAGAGGTCCAGATTAAATCTGAGAATCCCTAATTAGGGTTAGGGAAAATTCATTAATCGAATAATCAAGAAAATGTCTCAGATAATCAGATCGACGGTGGAGAATAAATGAGATAAATTAATTAAAGAAATGAAGATTTTCAAAAAATCAAGAAGATAAGATTGCCTGATTTATGAGATTCGAAAAATCAAGAAGATAAGATTTGGACTAAAGATTTTTGGAAAATCAAGAATCTGCCCGATTACTTGATTTTTGGAAGATTAGTTACTATTTTGAATTAAATTAATTCAAAATAATGATTTTGTGAGATAATAAATAATCTTTTTCAGATTATTTATCAAAATGGACTGACAGTTAAGATTGAGATGACATTTTAAATAATTTAATTTATTTAAAATGAGAAGAATATAATTTAGGCAATTAAATAATTAAATTTAATTATTTAATTTAGAAGATAAGATTAAATAAATTAATAAATTTATTTAATTATGACAATTAGTGACATATTAAATAACTAAATGTAATTCATTTATTTAATAATCAAGAAGAATTAATGAAGGAAATTCAAATAAATTAAGAAATTTATTTAATTAAGGGAAGACTTAGACAATTAATGGCGTATTTAATAAATAAATAAAATTTATTTATTTAATAATCATGAAGAATAAATGACATGAATTAATTAAATAATTATGAATTATTTAATCAATAGTCGAATGTGGACCAAGGACATAATTAAATGTCTAATATGCTAGGACGAAAGTAGTAAAAATGAAGCTTGCAGTGCCTAGGTCATTTTAGGTGTCTACATTTTGCCCCTCTTTGTCATAATGTCGCTGGCATTGTGACAAAGAAAAGCAGTACAAGTCAAAGCACGTAAAGGTACGGAGTATCATTGCCCCCTCGGGAAATTTTCAAATTTTGGGTCGGCGACAAATTTTTTTGCAAGGGTCTCGATAAATCAACTTGGTGCCTAGAAAAACAATGGCGCAGTCGGTTTCAGATTCATACATCTTTAAAGCAACTAACGAGGAAGTCAAAGGTGGTCAAATGAGCCTTTAGTATTGACCTTGTTTGAAAAATGTCATTTTGACCTTATAAATAGGTTGACAAAGGGGTAAAAGTCAATTCACTTTTACTATTTACCTTACGAATTTTGAGAGCTTAGAGCGAAAAGCACAGTAGCGAGGATGGTGATTCCAGTGTCAGAGCATCGCAGAGAGATCGTGCGGACCTCCAGACGACTAGAGGGCTCAGAGCCAGCGGTATGTACCCTTGTCCCACTTTGTAATTTTTTCATTTTTCGTGTCATTTTTAGCTTTTTAGGACCAACAATATTTGTGCTGTGACGCAACTGCGTTCGCATAAGCCGCAATCGTCTGCGCATTTGACACATTTGATGCATCGTGACGCAAGTGCAAAGACAAAATAAGGAATAGCGGTGGTTTGCGCCGCATTTGAGAATTTCAGCGACGCATTTGACTTATCGAGTTGCATTTGAATGTCTGAATGCCACAATTGTCAAATTGCAACGCATTCGCTGTTTTGATCGACGCAATTGTGTTTATGCGATGCATTCATCAAATGTCACGACGCAAGCGTAAACATGCGACGCATTTGATATTTTGAACCGCATTTGATGTATGGTACGACACAATTGACTTTTTGAGACGCAATTGCCTGAATGCGACGCATTTGCATTTTTCCTTGACCCTAGTTGATTTTGATATTTTTGTATCCTTAGATGTTTTTCATGATGCTAACAGTTATCCAAAATGTATTGTTCGTCTTTTTGTAGAGGCAGCTTGCCCCTATCTATACGAAAGAGAGGAGATCGACCACCTTTCGGTTTGCCGATCAGTTGGGCCCGCGAGAGTGGCGACGATTGATGCGTCTGGGACTATTCTATGCTGCTTATATGCTTGCCATTCAGGCGAATAGGGGATTACTGACTGCGTTTTGTGAGCGGTGGCATTCGGAGACTTGTTTATTCCACCAACCGACAGGTGAGGCCACGATCACCTTAGAGGATGTCTATCGGATATTGCGAGTGCTGATCCGAGGGGAGCGAATTGTCTACGACCCTCGTCATGGTGAGCAGACCTTCTGAGCTTATTATCAAGACTAGGGTGCAGGACTAGGCATCCAGGGTTACGAGATTAGGTGGGAGTTTATGGCTGAGCACTATGGTCGCTTTGATGCCTTCCTTGTGACTCTGATCGGGGGGATCCTGATTCCCAACCGCTGGGGACATGGATTTCCTATTGGTTGGGGCAACGTCCTAGTTGGTATGAGACGGGATAGGACAGTTTATGCTTGGGGTCCCTATTTGCTAGGGACACTTTATCATCAGCTACATGACGTTGCTTATAGGAGAGGAGAGAGTATCTCCTACGAGACTACACTGATGATGATCTAGGCGTGGGAGCATATCGCCATATTTTGTCCTCCCATTGAGAGACCATAGTTGGCTAAGGGGATGCCCTATGCCTATTACTACGTGGGTGCACTACAGAAGACTCAGATGGGTGAGACAGGCTGGTGGCGACACAGGATTGACACGATGGTGTCATTTATTTGGAGGTCGTATAGAGACTGTGAGGCGTGGGATGATGAGGACGAGCACCTCAGCTTCTACAGACAGTACAGGTACCTTATTGGTAGGACAGTGCAGACATCTTTGATCATTGAGATGTATTTACCCTAGCGTGTCTAGAGGTAGTTCAACGAGCAGCAGGGTGTACCTGCAGGGATAGCCGAGTATGCCATTCTTCGGGGAGTATGCTTGGGACCAGCCATCCCGGTGGCATTCGTGAAGCGGCCAGTGCCAATTTAGAGATCCAGGCATGAGGATGGAGGGAGGCGAAACCCCGATTAGGGGACCCTAGCGGATTATGATCTTTGGTGAGCACCTGGGGCCGGTGTAGTTGACAGATCACGACAGTGCCACCGGTGGACGGTGATCATTGATCCCTCGTGTTAGAGGCGAATGCAGGGGAAAGCGAGGTAGTGATAGAGGTAGAGGTCGAGGCAGGGATGGAGGCAGGGGTAGAGATGGAGGCGAAGACAGAGGTAGGGGTGGAGATAGAGGTAGAGATAGAGGCAGGGATGGAGACGATGGTGGAGACGGTCGAAGGTGGAGATGAGATGGTTAGAGACAGGGCCGAATGGTGTGGCAGTGTGTGGCGAGGGTAGCATTAGATGCTATCCCCGAGGTTGGCAAGGAGGGGGAGAGAGAGGAGCAGCCCAGACAGGAGGGAGAGGGTGAGGAGAGACGAGAGGAGGAGATGGATGTGGGGGGATAGGAGGAGGAGGTGGAGGTGGGGAGATAGGAGGAGGAGGTGGTTGTGGGAGGACAGGAGAAGGAGGTGGAGGTGGGGGGATAGGAGGAGGAGGTGGAGGTGGGGGGATAGGAGGCAGAGGTGAGGGGATAGGAGGAGGGCGGAGAGGTGAGAGGATGGCAGGCTGGCTGGCCGAGGATGTGGCCGATGATGACGATGAGGAGGATGATACCATGGATGAGGCTGAGAGACTCCTTAGATGGCAGATGGTTGAGGGAGAGGAGGAGATACCGTCCACCTCAAGATTGCCTCAGGATGCCACGATAGATCAAAGGGTGGCTGATTTACAGCGGAGATTAGATAAGAGCCTAGCACAAGTCAGGGCACTGTAGGGAGAGCTAGAGGTGGCTCGGGTAGAGCGAGATCAGGCAGTGATCCGCCAGTAGGACTCAGCCCAGCGGTGCACAAACTTCACAACATTATGCACAGGGCCCATAGGGGACATGGCTCGCGAGCTTTCCATGGTGAGCATGAGATTGGGACAGTATTGGACATTATATGAGCAGGCAGTGCCACTAGAGTGATGGGATCCTACCTTGTTACGATCACAAACGAGGACAAGTAGTGGACACAAATCAGGCAGCGGAAGTGGCAGTCGGAGGATCTACCTCGATAGGGCACACATCAGTGCACAGGTCACATCACTCACGTCGGCACACCCTGGGTCACAACCATGGGTCGACTAGTTCAGTGCAGAGGTCAGTACAGGGTCAGCTGCCATTGATAGATCCATCTACCTCTCAAAGTCCGGCAACAGTGACCTCACAGATGTTTGTTACCATTGAGATGAGACCTTCATTCTCGGTTCCACCGGTAGCACAGATAGTGGCTGCTACAGATCCACCTATCAGTTTAGTGCTAGGTTCAGAGTTTCCGCCACCACATTCCTCACCACGAGGGGATGATGAGAGTCTATCTTAGGGGCATACTTGTATTTGTGACACATTATGTATATTATTGATCCTGCGAGCTCCATTTTTGGGATATCTCCTGACTTTATCCTATGACATTGTACATTTTTATGATGATAGTATATGATGATGCAGTTTTGATGCGGCCTACATGTGTTATGTGATGCTCTTTGCTTTATGTATTATGATATGTATGATGTATGATTTATGATGTATCATGTATGTCCTATGATGCCTATTTGTGATTTTGATGCCATGATGATGCAATGCTTATTTATATGATTATGTTAATGATGTGCATGATGTATTTAGTAAAAGATGCAGTGTTGATGATTATGTTAATGCAATGTTTGTGATTATGTATATGATTTAATGCCATGGATAATGTATGTATGGACCTAATGCAATGTTTATATGATCATGTATGCATTTATGTTTTTGGATGTCATAGGATATCATCATGAGATGGACTTGAGAAGACGACAGGACTGATGAGAGAAGATGACCAAACCATAGAAGAGAAGACACAAGACTGACAGAGATGCATGTTAATTCCTAGACCAAATCCTTCAACGCTTTACTGTAGGACTTTTAATATTTAGCACTCTTAATCATCATTGGGAAGACTGTTGTAATGGCCAACAAACACCAGGATATGACATAGATCAAGGTGTGCAAGGTCGTACCATTACGTGAGACAAACAGTCACAGACAAGGATGATCATGACTCCTACTAAGAGCGTGATTGCCCCAATCTTTTTGTCATAATCAACCACAAGCAGAAAAAGACAAGGACAAATCATGAAATGTTGTTGCTTCTCTAAATCCTGTTTCCAGGACATCCTTGAGAAACTAGCGGCATGATTGTCAAAATACAAAAATAGAGCCCTTACCATGATATTTCGTTGTTTTTCTAAATCCCAGAATTAGGACCTCGCTGAGAAACTAGTAGTCATGCGTGTCAATCGTATGATACGTTGCTGCTTCTCTAAATCCTGCTTAGTGGGATCTCGCTGAAAAACTAATAACATGATAAAAAACCAAAAGACAATTGTCAAGTTTTTGGCAAGTGCATCTGGATATCCATTGTTCCGATGTCAAGATGTCTGGTTTAATAATGTCGAGATATCAAAATGTTTAAAGTTTTGATGATCTTGAAAAATGTCGAGAATTGGTGAATTCAGGAAGGACACATCCTGAATAATGCCGATGTCGAGAGGATTTGATCCCTACTAGTCGTAAGGGATCCCTTGAAATGATGATGATGCCTAGGAAGGACACATCCTAAGGCATAGATGACAGAGTTGGTTCTTCAGAAGGACACATATGAAGAATACTAATGTCATGAAGAGTGATTTTTAGATGTCAAGAGGATCACTCAAAATGTCGAATGACAATGACGATGCCTAGGAAAGACTCATCCTAAGGCATAGATGATAGAGGTTATCGTTCAGAAGGACTCATCTGAAGATTAACCGAAATTTGACAGTTTGACCAGTTTATGATGATTTGACCTGCTTTGACCGAGTTTGACTTGTGTTGGACTAGATGTCGCTATTGTCATAATAATATGAGTGACGTGCTGATGAGATTGCCATGCTGAATAAATGATTGTTTTACTTTATTTTAGGAGTTTTCCCATTTGGAAAATGATTGAAGCCTTTTGACGTGTGTGCTGGTGTAGTGTCATGAACCCTAATGGACTGACCTAGTGCGGCCTCGGGGGCCCATCGATAGATGGCCTTGCCTACGTCATACACTCAGAGACCTCGTAGTTCGACACGACCAATGACTTTATCTTGATGACCAAAGATTGTGTCATGATTTTATGTTGACAAACCTAAAAGGACTGACCTAATGCCTCGGGGACTCAAATGTGAGTCTTGCCTACGTAGCAAGTGTGCAGAGACAACGTAGTTTAGACAAATGACAGACTGATTGACCTGATTGACTTTGACAAGAGATGACACTGTGTTTGCATTCTTCAAGCAGTTTGATGTTTTGTTCATGGTTTTGTTCAGGATGTTTTATGATTTTTAGGTCTTTTTTCAAGACATTTTGCGATGTTTTTTTCTTTTTTCAGGACTTTTTGCCAATGTTTTTTGTCTTTTTTTAAGGACTTTTTGCCAATGTTTTTGTCTTTTTTTAGGACTTTTTGCCAATGTTTTTGTGATCATATGTGACATCCACTGCAGTTGCATGATAAGCATTTTTCTACTAGTCAGGTCCAAGACTTAGCCATTTGTAAGGAATGTGGACGGGATGCTGCTGGTTTACTAGGTGGACAGTCATCAAGATTTGATGTCAATTATTTATCCACTATGACAGGTAGGGTAGGATGTGGTGGCGATTTGCGTAGTAATGGCAGAAATACCTTTCATCCTAGGCCAAGTTAGAAAAAATGACAGTAGATGGCAGAGCAATGATTGATTACGCATGGCGCCTGTTTGCCAAGTTTTCGCCATGGTACTTGTCCAAAGTGCCTGTTTGCCAGGTTTTCACTATTGAACGAATCATTTTTCTCTTTACTATTTTCTTGATTTTTTTTATTTTTTTGGTGTCACCAAGATGCCTGTTTGCCAGGTTTTCATCAAGGTGACAATTTTTTGCCATTTTTCAATTTTTTGTATTTTATGGTTTTCAACTCAATCCTCTGATGCTATGTGTAGAACCTTCAGAGATGTAAACTATTGATGGGCTCTGTCAATTGTTCTCTATCTGGTGTAGCTAGTTGATAAGCTCTAGAACCAAAAGAAGATATGATAATGTAGGGACCCAACCAGTTTGGTTCAAATTTTCCTAGCTTTTCTCTGTCTGCTTGGTTCTTGGGGTTCTGCATGAGAACTAGGTCGCCAATGTCAAACTTTCTAACCATAACCTTTTTATTGTAGCTGTGACAAAGACAGTTCTGATATGCTTGGAGATGGTTTAGTGAATTTTTCCTTCTTTCTTCCAGCATTTCCAGCTTGTGCAAGCGTGATTGTCGATACTCCTCTTCATTAGTTAGACCCTTTAGGGAGACTTGTAGCAAAGGAATTTTGACCTCAATGGGTAAGATGGCTTTAGTGCCGAAGACTAGGGAAATGGGTGGCCCCTGTAGGCGTATGAATGCTAGTTCGGTAAGCCCACAGAGCAGGGTTGAGTTGTATGGCCCGTGGTCAGTGTCATTGACAGTCTTTTTTAGGATCTTGACAATGGTTTTATTGACACTCCTCAGCCTTTGACCCATTTCCAGGGTAGCATGGAGATGAAAAGTGGTGCTGGATATGGAATTTATCACATAACTCAATGACATCTTGGTTTTAAACCGGACGTCCGCTAGTCGCTTGATGATGGATTGCGAAGCACCGACAAATGATGTAGTTAAGGATGAACTTCGATATTTTTACCGTAATATATGTCAATGGGATGGCTCTTAACCACCTTGTGAAATACTCACATGGTAATAATGAATTTGTGGCCGTTGGATGAGGTTGGATGAATCTTACCCATGAGGTCGAGTCCCCATTGAGTGAAGGGCCAAGGAGAAGTGATCGTTGAAGTTCTTGTGCTGGAGCATGGACCAAATCACCGTGAATTTGACATTTTGACAAGTCCTGACATATTCAATTGCATCCTTTTCCATTGTTGGCCAATAATACCCAAGTCTGTTACTTTCTTAGCTAGAGTAGGACCACTCGAATGAGATCTGCATATACCATCGTGCACTTCTCGTAAGGTCGTACATGCTTCATCGGTGTCGAGACATCTAAGGAGGGTATCGTCAAAACTACGGCAGTAAAAGGTGTCACTGACAATGGCATACCTTGCAGATTTTCTAATGAAGGACTTCCTTTGGTTATTGGACAGGTTCGGTGGAAGGGTTTGAGATTTTAGGTAGTCATAAAAGTCCTAATACCAGGGAGAGTTGGGACCAACAAGTTCGCAAACCATTTCTGATTCTAGGATATCATATGCCGGTATCAAAAGCTGTTCTACTAAGAACTCAAACTATGACACATTTTTAGGGATGTCCAAGAGAGAACTAATAGTAGCCATTGCATCAGCTGCCTTATTCTATGCCCTGGGGATTTGTTCAAAAGAAATCGATTGGAAGTATGTCAGGAAATTGTCCACCATCCTCTTGTAGGGAAGCAACTTCTCATCTTTTGTTTCATAGTCATCATTCACTTGGTTGATCACGAGTAGGGAACCCCCGAATACAAGCAACGTCTGAATTTTCCATTTAATTGCCAACTTGAGACCTGTGACTAGTGCTTTATATTCGGCAATGTTATTTGTACAAGGGAAGGCGATCCAGAATGACTTAGGAATTGAATCCCCCTGTGGTGTGATAAACAAGATTCAAGTGCCAGAGCCATGAACAGTATGAGACCCATCAAAATATAGCTTCCATGGTGCTACCAGTTCCGCATGAAAAATGGACTCATCAGGAAAATTAGTTACTAGTGGATGAGTGACTTGAATTGGTGCATCTGCTAGTTGATATGCTATTACTTATCCTTTTATTGCCTTACGCTTGACATATTGTATGTTGTATTCACTTAGTATCATGACCCATTTTTCCAACCGACCTGTTAATATCGCCTGACTTAAGAGATATTTCAGTGGATCAATCCTGGCGACCAGCTGTGTCTGGTGACTGAGCATATAGTGTCTTAGTTTTTGGGATGCAAAGACAACAGCGAGGCATGCGCATTCAATGTATGTGTAATTCAACTCATACCCTATCAGTGTGCGGCTGATGTAATAGATTTCTCTTTCTTTTCCTTCATGATCATTTTGTGCCAGCAATGCCCTCAGCGCTGAACTAGTAGTTGAGATGTATAGAATTAATGGCTTTCCATGAATAGGAGGCATGAGGACTGGTGTTGACAGTAGGTAATCTTTGATTTGCTGGAAGGCCTCTTGACATTTATCCATCCATATAAAGGGGATACCCTTGCACAACATATACTAGAACGGGTGACACTTATCTGCCAATTGGGCTATGAAACGCCGAATAGATTGTACTCTACCTTGCAGAGTTCTGAGTTCACTGATTCCTCTGGGCGGAGGCATGTTTATGATTGCTTTGACCTTTGCTAGATCGACCTCTATGCCTCTTCGGGAAACTATGTATCCCAACAGTTTACTTGATGTGACCCCAAAAACACACTTCTTAGGGTTTAGCCAAACTTTGTACTCTTCAAGTCTCTTGAAAATTATGTCGAGTACCTTCAAATGATCTTTCCATTATTTTGTGCATCATGTCATGGAAGATCGTGGTCATAACCCTTTGATATGTGGCACCTGCATTTTTGAGACCAAATGGCATGACGTTCCAACAATATGTACCCCATGGGCAGGTAAATGCCATTTTGTGCTGATCTTTGGGAGCAATGCGGATTTGATTATAACCGGAGAAACCATCCATGAGGGATAGCATCTCATATCCTATTGTAACGTCCACTATGATGTCAATGTTTGGCAAAGGAAAGTCATCCTTTGGACATGCTTTATTTAGGTCTCAAAAATCTGTACATACACAAATCAACCCATTTGGCTTTGTGACTAGGACCAGATTAGAAATCCATTTAGCATAGTCAATAAACCGTATGAATCTGGCATCTACCAATTTCTTTAACTCGACCTTGACCAATAGGGCAACTTGTGGGTGCATTTTGCACAAATTCTACTTGACTGGTTTAGCATTAGGTAATAGTGGTAGATGGTGTAGAACCAGTTCTGGGTCCAATCCTGGCATGTCAGCATAGGACCATGCAAAATTTATTTTTCGTTTTGCAAAGAATTTATGAAATTCTGATTTCTCTTCATCAGTCAATGATGCAGCAAATAGGACCATCTTGGGGTCTTCTATAGTTGAAATGTTATCCTCTATTGTGTCCTCAATAAGCATAGCTGATTTCTCCTGTTGCACGGGGAGAAAGTCCAGTCCTCCATCTTTGGGCGCCTCAGAGATGTTTTCACCCGCAGATACGTCCTTTATTTTTACTATTTTATCATCAAGAGGTGCCTTTCAGTTTTCACCTAGAGACATTTCATTTTTTACTTTATTTTTCTTTTTGTTTTTGCGACTAGAGGACGAAGCAGTCTCGCTGAAGTATGCTGTGCAGTCTAAATCAATGGCGAATCCTGATTTGTGGTCCCCACTGGGTATTCCTTCTCGTAATCCCATGAATTCAGAAATTGCCTCATCATTCTGAAATGTGTCCAGAACTGGCGGTCCTTGTTGGTCCCAATCGACTAGCTCATGGTAAATTAAGGAAATGCCATCATCAATGTTGGTGAATGGAGGTGAGGATGCAGATAGCATGCAGACGGATTCAGTGATTTTGTATATGAGATTATCATCATCCAACTCTACATCGAACTCTATCCAATATTCTCCTTCACTAGTGTCATATTCATTTTCAAAATAAGGAGTGAAGGTTTTAGAGCCCTGGTTGTCAATGTCGTCTGATACCTCGGATGGATTGGACTGATGGGGTTCAAATGATGGGTGTTGTACGGCATGGGAAGTGGTAGTGGGACTTTGACTATTTGGGGCTTGTTCAATTTTGAATGTTTTCCAAAACCGTTGTTTAGAGGTCAGTTCTCCTGGTTCGACAAACAAATCATCAAGACAATAGTCACTTAGGGATCATTCTGAGCCAAATTCCCACTCATGGGAGTCTGTTTCGGTGAGAGTTTCCCTAGTAGTCTCGACACTATCCGAAGCATGTATTCGCTCATTTGAAAGTCCAGAGGTACGTCGATCGTCATTGTCGAGTGATCCAAACCCTAATCCAAGATACTTCAGAATTTGAAAAGTTTCTATGGGTTCCCTTTGGCCAGTTTTATTTTTTCCTAGGCCACTAGTACCATCGTAGCCTTTAGCCTTCATGATGTCATATCCTTTTCCATATCTTTGAACTGGTAACGGGGGTAGTGTGACAGTATCCTTATAGATCCATCCTGTAATGTAAGCAAGGTCTTCATCACTCATGTCTCCCCACTTGATAAAAACTATGTTCGGTGGAACTTTGAAAGTTTCTTGAGGTTCCATTCTAAAACATGGCTGACCATATATCTTTGGAGACGTGGGTATTGTTGTTATGTTGTATGCTATATTTAGTTTGAACTCTTCATAGCTGAGGTCCTGGATTTTGACAGTCGATTCAGTCTTAGGGCTAGTGGAAGGTGGTGGTATGGCAGAAGACGTGGATGGAGCAGATGTGGAAGATGACGTGAGTGTGGATGGGTCAATGTACTTGGATGACGAGGAGCCAGGTGCTTCTCAGTTAATAGGTACTCAGTTTTCAGAGATACCCCTTATGTTGGTAAAATATTGGAAAGGGTCGGGGTCTCCGTATATGGTTATTTTTGTACCGTCAAATGGAAACTTTAGGCATTGGTGGTATGTAGACGGAACGGCTTTTAAGGCATGAATCCATGGACGGCCAAACAAGATGTTATATGGTAGTTCCAAATCCAGGACCTGGCAGGTTTTGTCCACAATGACCGGTCCCACTCTGATAGGGAGAGAAATAACGCCACGTGAAGAGCATTCCTCGTCATCGTATGCTTTGATCACTATACTCTTCGTTGGGTCTACGCATGCATCAGAGAACCCTAGAGCCTTAACCAATTTGAGGGAGCATATGTTCAATCCTGCTCTGCCATCTACTAAAACCTGTCTAACTTTGTGCCTGTGGACAAAAGTTTCTATGTGCAATGCATCATTGTGGTTGGTTTTAGGTGATGAGTAATCTTGATCCGAGAAGGTGATGTGGTGAGGTGAAGTGAGATATCCCACCATAGTTTCAAATTGATTGACATCGATGTCCTTGGGGACCGACGACTCTAGTAGAGTTTTGTCTAGGATCTCTTTGTGTGCGGGAGAGATACGAAGTAGCTCAAGTATAGAGATTTGCGCGGGAGTCTTTCCTAGCTGGTCAATGAGGTTGAACTGACTTTTGGGTTTCCACTGCTATGTGGTTGGGACAGGTTTTGGCTATTTAGCAGATGGAGCAGGTTGTGATTGTTGAGCAAATGGGCCCAGTATAGTGATTTTGGCTTGTCTAGCGGGAGGTGGACCAGCTATAGTGACCTTACCACTTCAAGTAGTAGCATTACATTGGGGTGCTCTCTTGACCGTAATGGTATTGATGTATTCATCGTCAGTTCAGACATTATTTATAATTGGTCCACTAGAATAATCGTACTTGGCTCGGGCGAAGTTAGCTTGATTATGTGGACTTGAAGTGGAAGCATTATGAGAACCATGGTCCTGTAGTGGATTCTTGTGGATAGTATGATCTGAATTGGAGGCGAATTGCGATCCACCTACTTCGATGGTGCGACTTTCGATAAGATATTGTATTAGGTTTTTCAATTGTCGACAGTTAGAGGTTGTATGCCCTTTTGCTCGATGGTATTCACAAAATGCATTGTCATTCCACCATGCTGGTTTGAATTGTCCTGGATCATATGGTTTTGGTTCTTGAAGTATGATGACCCCATGTTGGAGACATTTCCCAAGGACTTCTTCAATGGGTTCACCCAAATGGGTGTATGTGTGACCCCTAGGAAATTGTCTCATCTGACGATATTGTCCCTGATTGTTTTGACCGCTTTGGTTGTTTGAAGAAGTATTGGGAGGAGGTGTCAATGTCGTTGTTGGTCTGTTTTGTTGTTGAACCCCTTTCAGGGCCAATACAGGACCTACAATGTTTGCAGTCTTGGTGTCAACAACACCGTCATTTGTAATGTGCTTATTTTTAACCCAATATTTGTTTTTGTTGGCGGGTGGATTGACGTTTTTGTTTTTGGAACCATATCTCAGTTCTCCCTTTGCGATAAGGGCTTTCTCAATCTAGACCCCTTTTTCAACTAAATCTGTGAAGTTTGTGCAACAATGTACTTGCAGTGCATATTTTAGGGGCCCTAGAAGTGTTTGGACAAACATGTCAACTTTTTCCCTTTCAGGGATGTCAATGTGACATCGACTAGCGAGGCTTCTCCATTTTTGAAAGAATGGGATAAATGTCTCACCAGAATCTTCTTGCATGAGATTGCACAAGCTAGTGATAGAGGTATCCATGTCGATGTTGTATGCGTAATTTCTTATGAATTTTTGTTTAAGCTCATCCCATGTCTGGATATCCTTTTGGGTGGAAAACCATTCAAGGGCTTGACCCGCCAGACTTTTAGAAAAAAGTCTCATCAAGTATGTTTGTTCATAGGTGATTTCCATACAATTGGTTGCAAATTCGTGAACATGTTCAATGGAGTTTGTCTTGCCTCTATATTTTGTGAAGTTGGGTGACACATATCTTGGTGGAAATGGAGGCATGTATAAGCTCATGTCGAATGGGTATACATTTAGATCATATGATATTTTTGATTTTTTGCCTGAAATGTACATGTTTTGGATAGTTTTCTCTACATCCCTCAATCTTGTTTGGAGAGAATCCACAACAGGGTTGTTTATGTTTTCGTACGTTGGATTGCCTGGTACACCATGTGTTCTTGTTTGTTGTGCGTGAATATTGGTGTATTGTGGCGGTATGGATTGTTGTGGTGTGTATGACGTGTGTGGATTGACATGTTGTTGGTATTGGAAGTTATGATTGGGTGCATGTTGATGAGTATGAACATTAGATGAGTAGGTTGGGATGTGTCCCCCAGCCATGTGTGTCGTTATTTGGGGGATGTTATGACCATGAATGTTATCATGTGTTAATGGTGCCATGTGTTGTGTTATTTGACCACCTTGTGTAAATTGTTGATTTTGTACAAGAGGAACATTTGTGTTTGTACCTTGGGAGGCAATGACATTTGATTGTGTTGTCGTGTTAACGTTTTGTTGTTGTCCTTGGATAAAGATACGTCATGTGCCTCCTCCCAGGGGATTTTGTGAAATACCACTGAGTGGATATGTTGAAGTTGTACTCATGGTAGTAGATGGAGCTGTCAAGGGGGGATTGTTGTGACTTGATGATGCCCCCGTGGCATTTACTGTCGTGATATTTGTGGTATTGGGAATGTTGGGGGTGTTTGGGACGTTGGGAGTGGCATGCACTGTCATTGTGGTCCCAAGGGAAGTATTGCTCATAGTATTTGGAAGTTGACCACTATGTGACATGTTATGTGTTTTGTTGGTATTAGGGTCAGGAGGTGTCAAATTTAGCATGTTAACGTTAAATCCTTGTGGTAACTTAGCTCCTTCACTCAAGAGCATGGCTAAGAATCTGTCTCTGTCATGACAGACCATTGTTTCAACGAGCTGACAGGCCTTTGGGTCTTGTGCCAGTGCCTCTAAGTTTTCCTCAAGTAGTTGACCATTTTCATCTTTTTGCAAGAATGGTTCAAATGGACTATTTGATGAGGATTGTGTTGTCATTGGAGGTTGATTGTTTGAATTGGAAAATGGATCGTAAAAGGTCCAGTTTGGGTCATGTGTAGGATTGTTGACAGTAAACGTGGGGTCTTGTCGAAAGTTTTCCATTTGTCTCTTTTGTTTTTGGAGTCTATTTTCCACCATAAATGAGATTGCTCAAATGGGAATGACAACTAAATGCAAGTATGACACTACGCGAAGTCTAAGTTCAAATGACGACTAGAATGACTAATGTTTTTGGATTTTCGCGAATAGGATATGCAATGTGTAGACTTATAATGCAATTTAGGACAAGGGTACCTAAACACTTCTAAGCTCAAACTTTGTTTTCGATTTTGACTGCCAAAGGACTTTGTTTAAAATGACAAGGTGAAAAAAGGTCTAAATGACTAGTGAGTTTTCCTAACTAGACTTTTGAGTTGGAAAAAATCTCACAAAAAAGGACAATGACTACAAAGGGGTTTGATAACTTAGTCCAAGAGAGCCTAGTCTCGAAAGCAATGACTTTGCAAAGTGTGCTGAGATTTGTCTAATCCTAACTATGCAAAATGTGAACCTAGGGATAATCTAATGCCAAATGTATGTAACTAAAAAGAATGAAGGATGAAACCTATGGTGACGAATGCAAACTAATGGTTGAAACTTTGAGCAATTCCAGACTTGGTTTCTGACAGAATCTCCCCATAAAAAGTGTTTGACAAATGGTTGACAAGTTGAAGACCTCAGGTTTCAAATATGAAGTTTTAAATTTTTGATAGGCAAATGCATCGTTTGAAGCTGCGAATGCGTCTCAGTTTAGCAAATGCGGTTTGTTTTTGCAATTGCGGCTTTTGGACTGTCAGATGCAACTTGATTTAGCATATGCAGCTTTTCAGTGTTCAAATGCATCGTGACACCCACAGATGCGGTGTTCTAAATGTCAGATGCGGTTTAACATAGCAGTTTGGGTGCAGAAAATCAATTGCAATTCGACATATGCGGCACAGTTTTGTTTCAAAATGATTTTCTTGTCGTTTTGATGTCAATTTTGATCTATTTGGTGAATGTTTTGTTTCGAACTGTGATAAAACCAGAAAGCACTTGACAAACACAGTGTTTTGAATGTAACCAATCACACATCAGATAAGCACAATCCTAGGTTAGGCCATGACAGTATTCACTAGATTCCACGTGGGTTTCCCCAACTGCATATCTATAGCGTGTGAATTCAAAAGCTTGGCTGCACGGGCTCCCCCTTACAATGCACTCTTCTCAGGCCAACCAAGCTTCCAACCCCCATGAAACTCCCATGGTGAGCTGATCACCTCTACTACAAACTTCGAAAGTGTGGATGCCTTCACACCGACCGGTGCTGCGCTAGCAAATATAAGGCTTTTGGCTTTCTATACAAAAGTTAAATTAGTTCGGGACCCCGTTCGAGTGGCCATACATGGGGCAAGAGATTAATCATCATTAAGGTGGCACTCTAGCCTGAAGAGGTTAAGCTCAATAGGGTTTAAGGGAGTACAACTCCATCCATATGACACATCCGCACTCGCAATCTTAGGTTTTCCCTTAAGATTTACATTTTGACAGTTAAGATTGAGATGACATTTTAAATAATTTAATTTATTTAAAATGAGAAGAATATTAATTTAGGAAATTAAATAATTAAATTTAATTATTTAATTTAGAAGATAAGATTAAATAAATTAATAAATTTATTTAATTATGACAATTAGTGACATATTAAATAACTAAATGTAATTCATTTATTTAATAATCAGGAAGAATTAAATGCATAAAGGAAATTTAAATAAATTAAGAAATTTATTTAATTAAGGGAAGACTTAAACAATTAATGACGTATTTAATAAATAAATAAAATTTATTTATTTAATAATCATGAAGAATAAATGACATGAATTAATTAAATAATTATGAATTATTTAATCAATAGTCAAATGTGGACCAAGGACATAATTAAATGTCACAATTATGCTAGGATGAAAGTAGTAAAAATGAAGCTTGCAAGCCTAGGTCATTTTTAGGTGTCTACACAAGTGACTTGTAACGAAACATTTGTTGAAGTCTAGGTATAATTGGCATGTGATGTAAAACCTTCTTTGGAACTGTAGGACCTTGTACATCTATACAATATCTCTTCTCTTTGCATACAGGGCATTCTTCCTTTTTTTTATATTCATCTTTGTATAAAATGCAATCATTTTTACATGAATGAATTTCTTATATTCAATCCCCAACTCAACCAACAACAGACACGCATCTTTGCAAGTTGATGGCAACACATTCTCTTCAGGGAATATTTTAGTTTTTAGTGCCATGTAAGATTGCCAAAGATTAAATCAATTGAATGTTTGAATTATGATGAACATGTTTGATATGTCAATCTATACTAGGACTATTTATATACAATATATTGTTTTAAAATACCCTTAAAGAAATATAAATGAAGTCGATGAATGTTTACAAATTGTGTACACCAATTGACAATGCAAAGTAAGAAATAGATTTCAACTCACTTCAGTAGGGTAGTGAATCCTTTGTCTGACCAACCAAATAGTGACTTGATTTATAATAATATTAATGTGCATGCTAGTTGTGAGGTTCTACTTGCACCCAATTTGAACACGGATGTCTTCGCTGCTTGCTTGATGGAGTCTTTCAGGTTGTTATCATCAACATTACGTTGGTGGTAATTACCCCTACTATCATCATTACTATCAACCATATGATCATTATTGGCATCATTTTTTCCATCCCCAAAGAAACATGGAAGAATTTCATTCAATCCTTCTTCATGCACTACATTTTCCCTATCATGATCATCATCATTAAGGCTAGGTGGCATCTCTTTAGTGTATGCATATCTCATCAGCTCTTCAAATTTCTCAGGTTGTAGAAATCTCTTCAAACTTGCTCTTTTCACCTTGGTATTGTTTAAAGGATGGTTTGGATCATCCCGCCCAAATCTTAATAACCCAGTTGGATCATGGGTATTAGTATGTGTTTCATCAACATCTTCTACCTATCAACAAACACAAGCATTATTTAATGTTTTCCAACAAATGGATAAATCATAAATGTATCAATTTCAAAGAAATATAATCAAATATGGCTTAAAAAATAAAAATATAAATTATATGAACATATATACATCAATTGAATAATGGAACATTATTCTATAGACTACCTTTTTTATACAATAATTTAAATAAAACACAATTTTGACAACATAGTTTATAAAACATCAGTTCACACTCATTTATTAGTCTTTGGTTTTCTACCCTTAAGAACATCCTTAGGGAGACCTTGTTCTTCTGTTTTCTTTCGCGCAAGAGTGCATTTTAAGAAGGGGTAATCAATCAATAACTCATCCCCAATGGTAAGGTCCTTAATAGCCTCAACCATTATCAATCTATCAACCTTTCTTTCCATATCTCCATCTTTATCATTTATAACCTCAACAAATTGACAATTCGGTCTTACATTAGGGTCCCTTCCCTTACTACTATTTATAAATCTTGCAATATTTTTGTGTGTGTATGGACGTCCATCTATATACATAAGATGACCCTTATTAATTTCTTTTCCACTTTTCAATTGGAGACAATGTGTATACATATTCAAATTTAGACCATATGCTAACATGTTAGGCTTATATTCTGCTAGCCTTCTCCATTCACCACTGTAATATGATGGACCATAATATGGCATTAATCTCCGAGTGGTTTGTTCTAAATTGTTTCTATGTTTAGATCCCACATGTACATTTTGGACAATAAAGAGTCCTAGATTTTCTCCATGAATATTGGAGGGTCATATCATGTAGTTGTATCTCCAAAATTGAAACACCTCGTACACTCTAGGTAGTTATTGATCACTAGGCCAAGCACAATATAGTCGACGTTCAAATTCCTCTTTGTAAATTGATCTCAAACTCAGGGGAAATTCATCATCTCCATCACATTCATTCTCATAGGGTATGTAGCCCACCTTCCCCCTTTCTTTAAAAAAATTATGCATCTTTAAACCGGTTCTTGTTCTGTGACTTGTTTTCATCAATTCCTCATCTTCCGAGCTGGTATATTGGCACATATTTTTATTAGATGTATCATCTAATAAATGATCATTTCCCTCTAGGTTGGAAGTCGGCGATCTAGGAAACTTTAAACCAAGAACTTTATCCTACAAGTATCCATTGAGAAAAAAATAGTTATTTAAATAATATAAAAAAATGTTTAAACGAAGTATACATGTTATTTATATCAAATTGGAAAATTCCTTACCACAATTCCTATTGGATTTGAATCGATTGTAGGAGGCATACTACTGACTAGAAGCTCATCATATATGTAATGTCTTTGTACAATTGCTCATTTGAATTGTTTCTTTCCATGACATATGGAACATCCACAAACAACAATTTTCTCAGTATTCATCCCATGTACTATAGTCCTAACCAACCTCTTTTTCAATGCAATCATCTGTTGTGTCTAGAAGATCTATTGTCATATCCTCTTCCACCCACTATTGTCTATGTAATTTAATAGTTTTAGGTCCACGTCCACATACATATCTTCTTCTCTTGGTAGTTGAACACTTAGGCTCTACATTTTCTCCAATCTCCATGTAAAATAATCAACAACATGCATTAAGTTATGTCAAAATTGGATAATACATTATAAATTTCAATAATACTGTGAAAAAAGATGGACGTATCACAAAATGCCATCAGATCATTTTTTCCTAAGTTAAGTCAAAATTTGAGTACCTGATGTCCTGCTTCATTCATTTTGTCCTCATTTGATATGACACGATTTGTTGCCATGGTCTCGTCTCACCCCTATAATACACAACATAGTAAATAATGTTTACTACACCAATTATATCATTTCAACGAATATGCTATCCAACACAAAACCTCACTTTAGTCATATATTTTCTCAAAATATTCATCCCATGTACTATAGTCCTGAGCAACCTCTTGTTCAGTGCAATCATTTGTTGTTTCTACATGATCTATCATATCCTAAAACACCCACTATTTTGTACGTGATTTAACAATTTTAGGTCCATGCCCATGTCCTCTTTTGCTAGTTGAACGCTCAAGCTCTACATTTGCTCCAATCTCCATTTAAAATAATCAACAACATGCATTAATTTATGTCAAGATTGGATAATACATTATAAATTTCAATAATATTGTGAAAAAAAATGGACATATCACAAAATGCCATCATATCATTTTTTCCTACGTTAAGTCAAAATTTGAGTACCTGATGTCTCGCTTCAGCCATTGTGTCCTCATTTGACATGACACGATATGTTGCCATGGCCTCGTCTCGCCCCTATAATACACAACATAGTAAATAATGTTTAGTACACCAATTATATCATTTCAACGAATATGCTATCCAACACAAAACCTCACTTTAGACATATATTTGACATATATTTCATACTTTAGATGACTCATCTAGTTGTATAGGGGTCATTTCTGAGTTCAAAAATCTAACCTCTATTAGTTTTGCACCCACAAAATTGACATGGGATAAGGAATAGATAAAATAGGGAACCATGATTGCTCCCTTGGTACATATGAAGATGAAGTCAATTTAGGATCAATTTATTTATCAACTTCCAACCAAAATACATCATTTTGCACTTACTAGGCACTAAATTAGGCGCACTTTGCGACGCCTTTTGCATCCCAAATAGATTACATTTTTTTGGCTGGAAGGCGGTGCTAAATTAGGTACACTTTGCGTTGCCTTTTGCATCCCAAACAGATTGCATTTTTTTGGCTGGAAGGTGGTGCTAAATTAGGTGCAATTTGCTGTGCCAACTATAGCATCGACTACTGAATCAAGAAAAAAAAATTTAAAACTTCCCATGGGGTATGTGCAGGATCATCATGGAAAAAATAGGCCCTTAAATGGCAAAAAAATTAGAAAAATCAGAGTAAGGAAACTTGACGTGAAAATTTGAATAATTTATCTATATTATTTCAAAAATATGTAAGAATAGAATCTATAGCAAATTGAATGTAGTTTCTAAACTAGTAGGTTTGTTTAAAAAAAAAAAATCTATTTGGTGAAAATTGAAATTTCAATGCAGTAGGCACTTTAAATTTCAGAGAAAACATAAGAAGTTGGTGTTTGTCTGACCACCCTAACCACAATAAAATGATAATATTTTTTTACAAGATTTTGGATATAAGTAGAGGACTCATGCCCGGATGTGATACATATTTTTTGTAATTTTTTCCAAGTAAATAATTAATTATGATTTTTTATTATAATTTTTAAAAATATAAAACTTCATTATGTCTGACCACCTTAACTTCAAAACTTCATGAAATTCAATTTTTCTTTTTTTAATCCTATAGTATGCGAAGTATAGAATGTGATACATATTTTGGATTTGAAAAATGTGATACCGTTTGAAAGCTATATATGTTTTTCAATCAACTTATCAATTAGGACTTTAGTCATAATTTGAATAGAAAGTGAATAATAATTACTTATTAAATTCAAAGTAAAGCATAATTTATATCGGTGGAAAGTTGAGAATTTCCTTTAAAAACCCTTTTCGTTTCATCAATTTTGGGTAAAAAAATAGTCATCAACCACATACCCATCATATTGCCACTTTTTGGCCCATCATGATCTTGCACATACCCCGTGTCAAGAAGAAAGAGATGACAAGAGAAAAAATCCATGTGAAGGAGAGAGGAGAAAAAAGGGAAAAATAGTGTGAAGGAGGGCTACAAGCAAGTAGATCAGAAATTCGATTTAGTTTGCGACACCATAGGTAAGGTTACAATTTGTTTTTTTGTTCCCACAAATATTTTTGTTTGGATTAAATGGAGAGATTGTGACGAAAGGGTTGTGAATATTATTTTGTTTACACGTGAATCATTTTGAAAGTCTCATGTGGTTGCAAAGGAGGAGGGTAAAATTGTAGACATTGCATTATTTCCTTGACATCCGAGAGTAGTGAATGCATTTTTGAAACCCCAATGCCTCGGTTCGTTTATCATTCCCATCCCAAGCTTTTGGTTTCCAGTTTGATTTCTCAGACCTTCCTTCCATAAAAAAGTAGTTGAGTGCTTTCAAGACAAGTCATTAAACTGCATCCGCCCCACTACATCCAGGTCCCGTGGGAACAAAGGTTGGTCGAGACAATATGAGGAGATAGGGATTTTGAGACAACAACTGAATAATAGATCATTTCCTCAAATTTGTGAGACCTTTAGGCTTAAATTAACTATTACTAATTTTCACTTCTTTTAGAGAATAATGAGCTTGTTCTTTCAAATTGATTGTGCGCACACATTCATTTTCTTTCTAATCAGTGGATGCGACTCGAGCATGAGACCTATCTATGTTAACTCTCAATAAAACCACACTCTACATTCTTTTTATCCCCCAAAGATTACCATTCTATACAGTTGCGCAAGTGTTTATTTTTTACAATACATTTGTTTCATTTTGTTTATATCCTTTCAAATATATATTTATATTCTATACATGTGCGAAAGCAATTGATTCATAGGAATTTAAATCCAGAAAGAGTCATTCAAGGTAAAAATTTCATACCACAAACTAGACGAAAACTTTCATACCTGACAGTGTGTACTTCATTTTCCTCCACAAACTAGACGAAAATAATTTTCCCTAGGTCGCCTCAAAATTTCAAGCAATAGAGGGAAGAGAACAAAGGGACCAGACTCTGGCCACAATGAGG
>VDFB02183114.1:116275-149623 GCA_007258455.2 Sequoia sempervirens | reverse complement strand
GAGTGCTAAGTGGACCATTCGATATCACGAGAGATGGGTTCTTGTTGAACCACTACTCATGAAACATGGGTCAATGAGTTTGACTCGAAACTACACGGTTGAATCCTGATAGCAATATCATAAAAGATCTTATTATTATTCTGTTCGCTATGAATACAGATACAATAAAAAATGCTTCCCGAAAAAATTCGGGATACTGCCTGGAATGGAAAATAAACCACTTTTCCATAAATTATCTATTTAAATTAACTAAATTACCATGATTAAAAATCTAATCAAGAATATGAGTTGGATCGAAATAATAAACTTCGAATTAAATATGGAAATTAATTAAATTTAAATCTAATATTTAGTTAGATTTTAAGAGGGAATGATACTTAAGATTTAGAGAACCTATTTGTTAAGATATTGTAATGTTGATTAGATGATCAATTCAAAATTTATAAATATATTATAATATATGGTGATTCAAATCTCTTTTTGCAAATTAGATTTATGTGATTGTGGAAGCAAACTCCACGCAAAAAAGAAATTGTAAGGCATGTGAATGATCTAATTAGATTCAACGATCTCAAACTTGTTCATCTTTATACTTTGATGTTTGAATATGTGTAAGGACTAACGATGTTTACAAACACCTTTAGGGAAATCTATTGAATTGTGAGATTCAAATTCTTCTCGATCAAACTTCCAATTGAATGGCTTTGTGACTTTGAGTGAAAAATCAAAGATAGCAAGCAAACATGCAATGGACCTACGATGATGTGTGTTAATGTAATCCTTTGATAATGTTGTTATAATGCTCTCATAAACATGTTATGACAATTCCTTCACTAACCCTAACATGCTCTTAGATTGTTTTCAAATGAGTGAATGAGTGGCTTTAACTATAACAACCACACACAAATCAACAAAAATGTGTGCTAGGTTAGGTCACAATGGCTAATAGGAGGGATTCAATGAAATTTAGTTTAAATTTTAGAAATTCAAAATATGTAAATATTAAAGTGACTTGAGTCAAGTCCATGATCATGAATCTAGGGTGACATATGGGGATCTAAGGATCAAGATTGAATCTTCAAGGATAATTGATAAAAGGATCAAGATTGAATCTTCAAGGATAATTGATAAAAGGATCGAGATATAGCTATGTCATGAGCTAAATTCGTGTTAGAACATGTCACTTATTATTGAATTCAAGATACTAACCAAAGTGGACCCAAAACATAAGGGAAAGGGGCATGTATACAATTTTTATCATTACAATTCTAAAACATGCATATAGTTTGAAATTAAATTTAAAATAAAATTTTATTATAATTTACATGGGAAAAATAACTAAACAATAACACAAGGCCTAGGATATAGAACTAAGACTATAATATTTAATGTATAGCTATTTTTTAGCTAATTTTACATAGCTAGATTTTGAATGGAGAATATATTGTTGAATATGTGATTTGACTTGCTAATGTGCTAGAAATAAAAGTCGCGTTCATATGAATGTTAATAAATCGATAAATTGGTTGTGCTCTATTTTGGTTTGGATCTATGTTTACAAGACTAATTTGAAGCACCAAATTAAACTTGAACCTATAGAAATGAACAAGGAATGGACATTACTATAGTAAATTCATCACAACTCATTGTAAATGTTTAAAATGAGGTGGTTTCAAAAGATAATTTGGTAAATTATTGATGTTCTCCTTGATACAACTCTTAAGTGAATCAGTTCAACGACTTCAGAATAATGATCAAAGATAACAAGCAAGCATGTAACATGTATGGGATGTTGATATAAGTTGATGATGCAATTAGGATGTTGTTTGATGCTATTATGGTGCTCTCATATGAATGTTATTTTTATGTTACTTTATCTCCCAGGTTCTTTCAAAATATGATGAATGTCCTTAAATATGACATGAAACACAAATCAACACAAACATGCACTAGGTTAACTCACAATGTTTGGAAGGGAGTTGATAAGGTCCAAATAAATTTTGAATTTAAAATTTTGAGGTTTAGATATATACACATGAAAATAACCTAGGTTAATTATGCATCTATAGACCAAATCCAAGATGGAAAATGGGAGATCTAGTGGTTGAGATTGGTTACTAGGAATGAGTGATGATGGAGACAAGTTTAAATAAGCTCACCAATGAAAATTTGCACAAGAATATCCCACCTTTATATTTTTTTATTGTTTAAAGGACACTAATCAATGTAGCCCAAAATATAAGGGAAAAGGGCATGGGCATGCAATTTTGAACACCATTAGAATTTTTTCCCACTTTGATGTGCATGCAAACTATTATAAGGATTCATGCCAGTAAAACAAGTTGTAAAAACATAAATTAAGTAGCTCCAAGCACTCAAAGAATATAGACATAGACAATAATTCTTGTACTCCCCTTGCAATTAACGCTCCATAAAAAATCTATAAAATAGAAAAAGCATGCTTTGATTACCATTTACCACACATTTAAAATCAATATTAACCACAACTTGCTTGAAACTATTTTAAAACATAATAATATTAGAAAAGAAATAGGATAATTTTATATCATTGGCACATTGCAATTGACACTACTTTAGTTTCTATTGTAAAATATAAGGCTACTTCATTATTGAGTGATCAAGCTAAGGTTATTATTAATATATTTCTTCTAGAGAGGGTGTTGAATGCACAAGACAACTGAGGGGGGGTGAATTAGTTGTACCTTAAAACTTCAAAACCCTCACAAACATTCAAATTGACATTAATCCAATTAACCCTTAATCTTGTTAGAATGTTTTATCATAAAAGCAAATAATAGAAACTTAATCAAATCAACACCATGCATAAAGAGACACCAAATTTACGTGGAAAACCCAAGATGGGAAAAACCAAGGTGAGGATTAACTCACAATATAAAGTAATATCAACACTGATTACAGTAGAGCTCACAATCGGGGGGCTCACTGCCCAAGAGAAAGAAAGGCTCGTTGTCAAAGGCTCACTGCCATAATAGAAAAGAAGATAGAGAAGAGTGTTACAATAAGAAATCCATCTCAAAGCAACAAAAAAATCTACCACAACATCACCAACACCTTTGTAGTCTCTCTGAAGAATTGTGAACACCTTCTGTTCACTGCATTCAGTAATCTAACACATGAAAATTCACACTACACTTCTCAAGTTTGTACCTCACAACCCTACAATTTGCATCATACTCGTCTATCTTGTCTATCTTATCATCCATCAACAACTCAACTCTTATTTATACCATCTTCAACCTTGAAAACATTTTCCAAGATTGGTTATGCATCTCAATCATGTAAATTCAAATTAGGTCAGCACCAAAACATTCGCATGGTAGAAAGGAATGAAGGTGGACCACAACACACCTTATTTAGGACCTAAATCCACTCATACATGCCAATTCATGCTTCGACAAATTTTGCAAGTAGTGTAAACACCCAAGGTCGGCTGCTACTTGTGTAAACACCATTAAAATTTTAAGTACACACTTTGATCCAACAACAATTCACAGACAATAAATGTCACTTGAACATAATCTAGAATATTCCACAAACACCCTAAAATCCAATAAACTCCTTCATAGAAACTTTCACTTGAAGAATGTACACACCTAGTACACTCAAACAACTCTACCATACACTATAACTCAAGAAACTGACTTCCAAAGCACCAAACCATGAACAACTTCATCTGAAGAAAGATACACATACTATCATCATCCTTTCAAATCTACAAGACCTGAAACCACTCTGCAAAGAAACATGGAGCAAAAAAATTGCTCCCATACACCTTTGCAATACATAGTTCACACACTGGTGAACACAACTTCCTCCACACAGCGATCCAGCACACCAAATTTTGAATACAACACTTTTGAACACCTTTGATCAACATATTTGAAATGCACAAACATATCTTCATCCTAGAAGAGTTGCAGAGAAAAACCATAATACTACTCTTCAACCCAGAACATACTACAACTCACTGTTTCCTCTTTTTATCAATTTTTCTCAAAAGCACTTGAAAACCAAGCACCAGAGACACATCCTCATCATCTTCAATACTTCTAGAACACTACAAAACCAACTACAACCTAACAACTGGACCATACACCCATAGACATAAGCTTATCATAGCAACACTAGAGGTTGACACTAGTAGCTTACTAATGACAACATAATGCAACTAATCAAAGCATCATTAATGCAACATAGACAACACCAACAACCACACATACTCTTGCAACAATCTTCTACTCATCAATGACAACACAATCTTGTTGACATCAATGGCAACACTAATCTGCTCATACTTGCAACAAAGGGCACGTGTGGGCTTCAATCATGGACCTAGGTACACCTAGTTGTGTGGCAATTTGTAGAGAATAGGACATGGTTTGGATGTATCTCATTTATTTGATGAGTCTTACATGCAATTTAATTTTATAGAGTGTACTTGTGGTGACTAGAGAAGATGCTAGAGTGTCTAAAATGCAATATTTGGTGGTAAGATCTATTTTGAAAGAGGGATTTATGTGTTCATTTCCTACGGTAGTGGGGGTGGAGCATTCAAAGGCAAGAATACCTTTTTAGAAGCATCAACAAATAGTGTACATTCCCCTTTCATGGAATAAGGAAGGCTTAGTTAAGCTACTAAAGGTAGAAAAGAAAATACTAACTTTGGATCTGGGAGAGAAAGTCCTAGAAGTAATATT
Organism: Sequoia sempervirens; assembly: GCA_007258455.2. Classification (NCBI taxonomy): domain Eukaryota; kingdom Viridiplantae; phylum Streptophyta; class Pinopsida; order Cupressales; family Cupressaceae; genus Sequoia; species Sequoia sempervirens. Next base: position 144,884 of record VDFB02183114.1, on the reverse strand, counting down.
ATTCAATTACAACATTGATTTGCAAATGTAGTAATCTATAGCCTAATTTATCTTATCTTAATTATTAGGTAATTAATACATGAAATATTTTTCTTCTATAATTGGTTGTAATTTATCCCTATACACAAGGGTTTTTTTATAGCTATTTGTCAATTTGAAGAAGATAAAAATATTATATTAGCAAAGGGCCATTGGCATGGGGATGTGTTTCACTCTTTACAAAACCTTGCTTTCTAGTATTTACTCTCAAGACAAAAAGAATTAAGATTACACCAATGTTGGTGAGATTACATAGTTTTCCTCTACACTTCTAAAACCCCCACTTTTGAAAGTTCTGAAAATATTTTAGGGAAATTTGTTTCTATTTCTCCATAAATTCGTGCATATTTCCCTATTAAAGCAATTATTATAGTATAGTCAATTTTTTTAGTGGGTCTTCTTATAAAGATCTAGTTGAAAATAGGGGATACGATTTGGAAGCAACCTCTTAATTTAAAAAAAAAAAATCTATGTTGGAACAACATTGGGATTAGTCCCTTGGTGGTGGTGTGCTTGAATAAAAAATATAATACTAGTAAAGTTTCTTGGTGGAAAAATGCTACCTAGCAACATTAAGTAGTAAATTGTTCCTTAGAGTCAAGTAGGCTTATAATGCAAGTCAATTCCTATTGGCAAAGTTGGTTACAAATAATGCAATAGAATAACAGGAAATACATGTTATTGCTCTCCCTAAAAGAGATATGGTGAATTCTTGTGCGCAAGTGAGTAGGCGTAGTTTGTGTGAGTAGGAGGCAAGCTTGTTAAATTTTATGGAAGTTTCTTTAAAGGATAATAATCAGATACATATATCCGCGTTAAAGGGTAAAGATACGGTAGCCTCTAAGTTGAAGCAAGGGAAAATGCTAAAGATTTTAGAGGAAACTTTGGATTAATATGGTGATGAATGTGTTGAAATGTTCAAAAAAATTGGCAAGGAAATATCTAAATATTTTTGGTGAGTATTTCCTCTTAGTTGAAGAAATGAGAGTATTAAGAGGAAAAATTTGTAATAACCCCTATAATGTATTAGCTAAAATCCACATAAAAAAATTGTGATCGCTCAAATCCTAGATCTTTATGATCATAAGTTGTTGATGTGAGCAAGGGGAAAGCATATGCAGACTAGAATGAAGATAATTGAATCACATGGAAGACATTGGTGGCTAGCCATCGAATTTACAATATAAGCAAATCATAGAATTAATCAAAGCCAAAATGGCTAATAGTGAGATGCAAATTTTGATCAAGCCAAATTGGTTAAATGCCAATGGAGTTGTGTCAACACCAAAATGGCTAACTAACTCACCTAATTTCAATACACACCTTTCAAGGAAAAAAATATACTAAAAATAAAATTAGATCCAATGGAAGAACTAACCAGTGTCAATAATAACGATAAACCAAGATTCAATAGTGAATTATCCAAAATCTTTGAAAAGAAAATTACCAATAGTGATAAACCATCCAATTTTACATTATTTATTCTATTGTCAATGTTTATACTTAAATATTTAATTATAAAAAATCAAAAAAAATGGCAAATAGCATTTAAGAAGCTATTAATTAAGTGATACCTTTGAAATTAAGTTGATACTCCAATTGAAACTAATCATGTATTATTGCAAATAAGAAAGGATGGTCTTGAGAGTAGTACAAACCAAATTAGGAGAAAATTATAGCCTAATTGGACTATTAGACAAGTTGTATGGCAAAGTCTTGGTACTTGAATCAACCAATAATAGGTTATTGTTTTCATTGAAATCCAAATTCACCTTGCTTGAATTGATTCCAACTAAAATTCTTTAGAAATTGAATTATTATGTATGCACCAACAAACTAACTACATCAATACAACTAGAAAGTATGGCTCCTCTAGCAATATGTACAACCAACATTTGGTATGGTCCAAGAACCAACTAATGTTCACCAATTGTTTGACCCTTATCAAAGGCAGTATAGTTACCAAATTGTCATTAAAAAGGGTTATGAACACTATAAGAATTTGTACGATTAGCACACAAAGAAGTACAACCATGGAGAATATTAGTATGACCTACAAATGGTACAAACTGCCAATATCTATACTACTACACTCACATTCATCAAAAGGTCAATAAAAAAAACATGATAACATTATATTATTGAATATAAACTTTGGTTCATATGAAATTAAATTTAAGGTACAACCAATTATAGCAGAACTAGTACATCATACAAAGTATTATCCCACTAAAACAAACACATTGAGAAGAAATCATATTCCTATGATTATATTTCCAAAACCCCAAATTAGAATCTAAATATTTGAAGCAAATATCTAAAACCACTAAACACTAGATAAATCTCACACCATACTAAATTGGAAAACTATAAATCATTGCCCGATGATGCACATTGTCAATCCTTGTATGGACTTGCACTAAAATCTAGGAGAGTTTTCATCTTAAAAGCTTCACAAATCTAGAGGGTTTTTATCCTTGTAAAGAGAAATAGAATAAAAATTCATTCTTAAACAATGCAATTGTTTCCAAAAGTATGTAGAGGATTTTCAAAAGCATTACTCTTATTTATAACTTTATGTTGAGAAAATAAAAAAATTAATCTTTTTTAACAAATATTCCTCAAAGTTATAAAAATGTTAATAAGTGTCCTTTTTTTGTCACCTTTTTGTACTATGGGTCTAGTGACACTTAAAGACACTTTTTTAAATAATCAAATATAAGTTATCTTTTAATTTTTAGCTTTCAACAACTTAATCATTTAATTGTGTAGTTATTTTTCCCTTTTTATCGACCTATAGGGAAAATTATGAAAATCAAGCTAAGGTTCACTGGAGAACTTATGATCAAGAAGGGGATATGACAAAATTAGATAAAGATTCCCAAGAGAAAGGAAGTTGGACTTGTGTTGTCAACAAGAAAGTGAAATCAAAGAAAAGATTATCTTCACATATGATGTTAAGATCACATTTTAAAAGAGGATGGATAATTGTAATATTTTTCAATATAAAGGATCTTAATATAATTCTCAAATATTTAATCTAAGAAAAGAAGTGAGGTAGTAGATTTCATCTAAATAGATTTAAGTGATAGGATTCCAACTAAGTTGAAAAATAGTAGGAATCTTAATCTAGATCCTAGTTCATCTAAGGGACAAACCAATCTTGAGAAAAATGAGTTTATATATTATGCAAAGGAAAATGAGAGATTACTAACACAATCAAGATATGCAAGTAGAATATTTTATAAAATATGTATTCTACTTATATTCATAGTCATAAATAAATAGGGTACAACAATACTATAGATTTTGTGGCAAGAAATGATTATTTATGTGACTAAAAAGGGTTGAACACTTCAAATTGGCTTAATACCTACAACTATTTATTTATTATTCATCCTTCAATATGGAGATGAATGAATATGTGTGTTATATTATAGTTACGAACAAGAAGAGGGAATGTGCAAGAAGATGGGTCCACAAAGAGGAGAAGTTTCAGGGAAAAGTATGTCGACAGGAATGGGTACACATTTTTTAAAAATGGGTACCATTTAGGAACAAGTACATGTTTTTTTTTAAATGGACATTGATTTAGGAACAAGATCTCGCTCCTAAAATTAGAATGGGTACCCGTTATGCTTTGGATACCCATTTCTTAAAGCTATTTATTTTTTTTAAATGTTTGTCAAGTCATTTTTCCCTAAAATTTTGTGGATTGATAATGACCAAGGAAAAATTGGTACCCATTTTTGAAGCCATCTACACTTCCAAATAGTGCCTGCTACCTCCTCCCATCTACATTGCAAGTTTTAGCAAGATTTCAGGTTTTTGTGTTTTTTTGCTACATATTTAATGTTTATAGTTTGAAATTAGGGTTTACATGTTGGGTATATATTTAACGTTTATAGTTTGAAATTAGGGTTTATATTTTATGCTATTTTAATATCCATGATTAGGATGAATTTTATAGCTCTTAAAACCTATTTTCTAAATATATGACATCAAATTAATAGATACAATAAATTTGTAAAGAATAATATTGTAGACACCTAAAATTGTCATATTGGCAAACAAACACTATTCATCTAACTCTCACTCTTCTGATTAAATAATACATTATTATTTAATTATTATCATTTCTCATATTCGTCTATTAATTAAGTGATTTAACATTATGTAATTAATTCATCCTCAAATCAACATTTCACATCATTTACACCAAAAAAACCCTAATTTCCTCTATTTATTGAATAATATTACATTATTTAATTAATTCGCTTTTTCATCACTTTTGACCAATTACATAATTTTCATTTATTTAATAAAGTCCTAATCTAACTTTATTCCTCTTCATTAATTAAATAACGCTAATTATTTAATTATGTCGCTAATTCACTTTATTCCCCTAAGTCAATTAAACTATTAAAATATAATAGTTTAATTGAATCACTTTCCCTCCAAATTTTGAAAAATTGAATTTAATTATTCAAAACATCATAAAAAATCAAATCAAACAAACACCACTTTGTTTACAAAAGTCAAATTTGATTTGCATGTTCAACTCCAAAAAGGAATAATTAATTAAATCAATTAATTAAAATATCCTCACCCACTTTCATGATTGAACAAATTGCTCCAACATGATTTCCTCACCCACTTTCTTCAATTTCACAAATTGCTCCACATAATTTCCTCAATCCCATTGAAGGTTCAAATTGATTTCTTCAATTTCATGAATTACTCCACGTATTTCCTCAATTCCACTAAACACTCAACAGAGATTTCTTCAATCACACTAATTACGTAATCAATTTGCATAAATTATGTCCATCTAAATCCTCTCAACATCTTTCAACCATTGATCAACATATTCTACTATGCAATCTCAAGCGTTCATTATGAATCACAAATTCTATATAATAAACCTCTTTCTTCCCAAAAGAGGATCAAAGAATCAATATAGTTTACACAACGAAGTAATGTAGAGATCATAATCGACATTGACAAAGTTTCAACCAATATCTTCGATCAAACCCATGCACGTTCTTCAAACCTCTCGCACGCAACAATGGAGGCTTCACATTGATATGAGCAACCACATCTTAGCAAATACACTCTGACATGGGATGGTAAACTTTCATTGGTAAACAACAAAGCCGACATATCAACTATCTATCTTTTGAAAATTCACTAACAACATCCTGAGATATGTCTTAACGGATCTATTCCTACGATAGACATGATCAACACCGGATAATAGCCCTACCCCCAAACATATATGGCAAGTGATATAACAACATTGTTTTATCTTTTTGCTATCGTATATTTTCGATTTACATTATTGACTCATTCCCAAGATCTCTTGAGGATATCCATAAGGATTTAGAGAGGAAGGAATGAGGGCAATTGAGTGTCATTTCAATTTTCTATGTTTGTGGATATTTTTGTTATACTACCATGGAAAATACTTGCTTTGTTTTGTGTATGGAAGTTGTTTTGAAGCATTTCATGTAGCAGTGGCATATTAGGTGCTTAATACCTCTTGTGCTACTAGTCCGACATGTTTTAAAGCTTCTCACCCATACACTCTAACAGAGTTTCCCTATGTCTAGTATGAGCAAGAATATTCTTTGTTTGTCGAGTCAAAGTCCACGCAATGGATACAATGCCACCTATTCTTCACTACTTATTAACATTTTCTTCTTGTCAGGTCATTTCTTCTATCAGTCCTTGCACTTAAACACACCACATCAACTTATCAAAAAAATTCATTATCCACAATTTTCACCAAATTTCCTGAGGGGGCACCATGCATGCTATCGCATCTGGGGCATACTGGGGCAACTTTTTAGCAGGAATTTTTTAATTTTTCTCTGACACAATGCTCAAAATCACATTGTATGAAAGAGGGACAAAATGTAGACACCTAAATTGCCCTGATTAGCAAACAAACACTATTCAACTAACTCTCACTCTTCTAATTAAATAATACATTATTATTTAATTATTATCATTTCTCCTATTCGTCTATTAATTAAGTGATTTAACATTATGTAATTAATTCATCCTCAAATCAACATTTCACATCATTTACATCAAAAAAACCCTAATTTGCTCTATTTATTGAATAATACTACATTATTTAATTAATTCACCTTTTCATCACTTTTGACCAATTAAATAAATTTCATTTATTTAATAAAGTCCTAATCTAACGTTATTCCTCTTGATTAATTAAATAACGTCAATTATTTAATTATGTCATTAATTCACTTTATTCCTCTTGATTAATTAAATAACGTCAATTAGTGAATTATGTCGCTAATTCACTTTATTCCCCTAAGTCAATTAAACTATTAAAATGCAATAGTTTAATTAAATCACTTTCCCTCCAAAATTTGAATAATTGAATTTAATTATTCAAAACATTATCAAAAATCAAATCAAACAAATACCACTTTGTTTGCAAAAGTCAAATTTGATTTGCACGTTCAACTCCAAAAAGGATTAATTAATTAAAATATCCTCAACCACTTTCATGATTCAACAAATTGCTCCAACATGATTTTCTCACCCACTTTCTTCAATTTCACAAATTGCTCCACATAATTTCCTCAATCCCATTAAAGGCTCAAATTGATTTCTTCAATTTCATGAATTGCTCCACCCATTTCCTCAATTCCACTAAACACTCAATAGATATTTCTTCAATCACACTAATTACATAATTGATTTGCACAAATTATGCCCATCTAAATCCTCTCAACATCTTTCGACCGTCGATCAAGATATTCTACTACACGATCTCAAGCATTCATTCTGAATCACAAATTCTATATAACAAACCTCTTTCTTTCTAAAAGAGGATTAGAGAATCAAAATACCTCATGCAACGAAGTGATGCCAAGATCATAATTGAAATTGACAAAGCTTCAATACATCTTCGATCAACAACATACACACATCTTTCAAAGCTCTCACACGCAACAATGGAGGCTTCACGTTGATACGAACAAACTAACATCTTCACTAAGACACTCTGACATGGGATGGTAATCTTTCATTTATTTTTGAATTCATTTTGATATCGTAAGATTTCATTATTTGTTTTCAATAGCGTTGAAAGATTCATTTCATGAGTGAAGGAATTAAACTTAATTGATTGTTTTTTATTTAGATTAAGTTTCTATTCAATGCAAAACCTGACTAAATATAGAAACTAAAACCTGACTAGATATAGAAACTAAAACCTAACTAGATATAGAAACTAAAACCCTAAACCCTTTCTCAATCTTATTATTAACTAAAATTAAAACCCTAATCCCTAAACCCTAAACCTTGAAACTAACTAGATAGAACCTAAAATTAGCATTCCAATAAAAATATGAGCATTCTTATTTTGTATGTGGAAGATAATAATTTTGAACCTAATAAATGTAATACAAGGAAATAGTTCCATTTAACCCCATTTATTTTCCTTAAAATCCTATAGGAGTACACAATAGAGAGTTCACGAATCAATCCTTTATGAACCACTAATAACCATTTCTAGATATTTGTAAACCCTACATAGTCCAATATAATAAGATGAGATAAGGATGTGAGTTTACCTTATGCTAAAAAATTACACACCTAAAATGATAAGTTTCATCGTCTGAAAGATATACATAGTTATCCCTCACACTAGGACATGAATATGGATATGGATAATGAACTCCTAGTTAATTCTATTAAATGATAAAATTATGCTCTTTTACCCATTCTATGATGTCATTCTTTTGATCTAATTTATCACGCTTAAATTAAGAAAAGTTTCTTTTATATTGTTACATTCTAACGAACTCATTTGATTTATATTTCTAATTCTAATTTATGTCAAATATGAATTACATTCACTTTTAAATTGGTTGGTTTTTCATTCACTTGTTTAATTATGATTCATTGATGATATGCCCCCCCTTGAATCTTTGATCCTCATTCATATAATATTCCATATCCTCCTCAACCCTTACTCACTTCCTCCCATAATTTTTACCTGTTGATACCCCTCATAAATATGATTATACACTCCCTTGAACCCCTTCTCTACTATATATTGAACATAAGGATTCTATAGAATATAAGAAAATAAACTTGTTGAGGCTTTCACATTCAACACACTAGATTAAAGAAGTTTATCATGAACATTTAAATACTTCTATTGATAATATTTTTTTATACATAATATGCCTTATTATTCTATTATACATATATATTCTATTTTCTAAAAATTCAACACAAAGTATTCTAAAATTAATGTGCAATCTTCTATAAATACATTATATTATAATGAACCAATGTCTTCTCTTTCAAATCCTTCAAATAATAATATACTTAGTTAATTTCATTCACATTTTCATCACTTCCTCATTATTTCTATGAGTTCATAAAAAAAAGAATCATTCATTCTTCATCGCTCACCCATTCATGTGTCAATACACTTGGTGATTTTTCTTCTTCTTTTTTTTGTCATTATGCACAAGTTATCAAGAATTTTTAAAGCAACCCAATGCAACACATCCTGATATATTTAATTCAACTCACTCCTCTCCCTTATAAATTCCTTTCAACATCAATTCAAATATTTCTAACATTGTGTCATATCTTATTGTTAGGGTTGCTCCACTTATTAATCCAATCGTAGTATGTGAGACTCCTCTCCAACAATAAGATAAGTCTAGAATCCAAGTTAAAATGAGATAATATATGGATACAAATGTGGGGTTACTATAGGAGTTTACGATGAACTCCTCAACACCCCAAGATCTCCTATAAGAAAAAATAACTTCCACAAGAGAGATGGAAAAATATCATGCTATGATAAAGGATGCAAGAATGCCAAAATGAATATGGCAATGTACATATGATGCCTTGCTTATATAGGCAAGGTGAGGAATAGTGTTGAGAAATGTGACTCAAATTTACTGGCTTGATTGACTTCCTGGGGCAGTTCTTATTTCCTCCTTCATCAACCTAAGTTAAGTCATTGGTTTTCAAGTTTTTCTAATTGAAGTTGTAGGGTTCTAAAGTTTCATAACGTCTCGACTTAGTGACTGTGAAGCAAAGGTTAATCCCTTTGTTGTTGGCATGTCACAGGTTTTGCAAACTTTGCAACCTCTGACTTGAGGTTCAAAAGTTTGGGTTTTGAGTGATAGAGCGATCCCTTTGTTGTCAGCGTGTTGTGGGTTTTGTGAACTTCACAACCTCCAACTTGAGGTTTGGAAGTTCAATTTTTGAGCAACAGAGTGATCCCTTTGTTGTTGGCATGTCGCAGGTTTTGAGAACTTCACAACCTCTAACATGAGGTTCGAAAGTTTGAGTTTTTGGTGACAGGGAAATCCCTATGTTGTCAGTGATTCATAGGTTTTGGGAACTTCACAACCTCCGACATGAGGTTTTGAAGTTTTAAAAATTTTCAGCGATATAGCGACTTGGAAGCCAATGGATGTGGGGACCACTTGGTACCCGATAAGGATGGTGGATCGTGACAAAATTTGATAGGTGGCAATGGCGTGGAGGACATATGGCATGTGGGCCCATGTGCTTGGTGAACTTTGGTGAGATGGTAATGAATGTCTCTTCAACTAGGCAACATGGTGTTAGGTGGATAACCCTAAGTTCGACGCTAGAGATTTGTTTGATTACTTATCCGACAGATAGAATTAGATGTTGGATGATGGCATGTGGCTTGAGGTGGAAACCCTAATGGGGTGTGGTAGTTGAACAGTCAGAGGACGTAGAGTGTCGATCAATCTAGTCGAGCAGGCCAAGAGGCTAGATGGAGGCTGAGAGGCTAGGTGTAGGCCGAGAGACTAGGTAGTTGAGAGAGAGAGAGAGATGAATCTCACAGGAGGTGAAGGCTAAGCAGTTGTATGATAGAGAGGCCCAGAGGCCAATGGTTGAGCCATGAGGCTGTGTAGCTGAATGAGATGTCTTTCACTAAGGGAGATGGTCGCAATGGGTTATGCTACCGCATATTCTCCAAAATGGAACAAGATGTAAATCTCTTGTAAAGGTCATGAGCCTGATATTGTATTATAATTGTGCTTTGTTGCTGAATAATACAATGGAAATCTGGGCTTTTGGAGTGTGAGTTTTTTTACTTGAAAGGGTTTTTCCCCACATATATCTGTGTGTTCATGTCTTTTGTTTCATCTTTCATGGTTGTTGGTTTTGTTTACTGAATCTGTTAATGGTGTTGTTGAAATTGGTTAAGCATGAGTTTTTCTCAAAAGGATTAATGTGGGAAGTGAACTATGTTTGATTATGCTTTATGGCATAGTAGTACGTGTCTTCTATCGAAGGCACTACTAATCTTGGGTGTTTCTTTCTACTATGATAAAGGATGCAATAATGTCAAAATGAATATGGCAACCACACTGAATATGGCAATGTACATATGATGCATTGCTTATACAGGCAAGATGAGGAATAGGATTATACAAGATCATAACAAGTGTCTTAATCCTATCACATGAGAAAACTAACTCATAACAACCTAGGACACAAGTATTAAATAAATTCCAATTAGATAAGATAACCAACAACTAATGCTTAACTAAAAAGATTCCTTCCTAGGACCTAAGTGGAATTAACAATGTAAATAAGACCTAGATAGGTAAAACACCTATTTACACCAACACCCCCCTTAAGGACAACTTAGGGAGTGCTTATGCAAATGACCTAAAGATGGGTCATGGCTATGAGGCCATGTTAGGTATCCAAGTACAAATACAAATTCAATCTCTTACAAACGAAGAAAAAGAGAAAACCTAGTGGGACAACACTCCTTCCCAAAAGATAGATAAGATACAATAATTCTCTCCATGAAAAATGAGAAGAACAAAACCCTATTCGAGGAAAAAAACCCCCCCATAAGAGAGACGAATAAGAGACCATTTTAAGGGAACACAATCTAATGAGAGGGTGGGGGTGAATCAATAGATCAAATCTATTTAAAAATATTAACTCAAATGCACATGTCAAAAATGAAACCTAAATTAGAGCATAAAACTAATTATCAAGGAACAACATAAGCACACACATCTACACAAGTGAACACCAGATATACGTGGAAAACCCAAGGATGGGAAAAACCACGATGAGAATGGTTGCTTGGATCTACTACCCAATTCGAGTCTCACAAAGTAGAAATATACAAGTTAGAAAATAATCCCCTATTGGGCTTATAGGCACAAACCTATTGGAGACACCAATCTCCAATTGAAACAAACAACAGGTAGAACACCAGTCCTACTAGATTACAATGATAAAGCTTGCAGATCTTCAATATGACACATACATGTTCTAGAGTCACTATTGACACTCTTCCTCACTAAAAATTATCTTTGTATATTGGTGCACATAATGGAATACAATTCTCCCTTTTGTCTTCATCACCTTCTCTTCAATTTGCACCAGTGACCAATCTTCATCACCTTCTCTTCAATTTGCACTAGTGACTAGCTCTTCTTCACATAGATGCAATTATAATTCATGTGGCCACACTCAGATAGATTACAATGCATTTGAACATTTGAAATATATACATGAAATTACAACAACACTCTTTTATGACAGTCAAGGATCTACAAATAGCTAGGACAATATAAGGTGGACCTAAATTCAATTTACATGAAATGTGTAATAGGTTGATCCAAAAACAAATTTTCTCACCACCAAAAGAACATGATATTTTGTGCTACCATAGGAACCTTAAGCAGGTTCTATCTTAACACCACATACAAGATTTGAATTCTGCATGTAACTAGTCATTACTGCACATGCCTTGAACTTCAACTAGTTGACAAACAAACACAAAGAACCCTTTGTTGCTTCAATATTTTTGCATGCTAAAAATATCCTATGAAAACTCGTGAATATGATAGAATTAGTATATGAATACTCTCCTTCCAAACTGAAAAGAAAAATTGTATTTCTAAAAGAAATGTTGACCAAAATTGAATTTCTAGAGAAATCTCTCTATCTAAAAAATATCCCAAAACAAAAACATACTGATACAGACTTCTAGACCACCACTATCATAGAGAATGGATGCAAGCATGATATTGTAAGCATACACTAGTCATACAAACACTCCTTAGCAAATAATAATGTACATTTCTCAATTTTTCATCCTACCATCATAGATCAAACTGAACTTCTAATATCAATGACATTACTGACAACCTTTGATATAAATGAAAACCTATGTTCAACACATTCAACCCCCCTCAATGAAAACATTCGTCACTAATCCAATCAATCTCCATCCACACAAAGGATGACAAGAGAGGCCATACAACCCCCCATAATCAGATAAACTATTGCAAAGATGCAGTAGAACCACACTTGTGGAGTAACACTAGAATCCTTAATCAAGGCAAGCAAAGGAAAGACAATTTTGTTTGCTAGAAATCATATTAGAGTCACTCAAGGATTAAGGTCAAAATCGTGATAAAGCAACAATAGACTTGATGCCAAGGAACATTAGAAAACTTTCAAACTGTCACAACCCTAGAATATGTGATGCAACCGTTGATTGAAAATTGATTTGAAACTAAAATTAAGTGCAAAGATCAAAATTGGACCCTCCCAACTATCAAAATATCCAAGTAATCTTCAAGAAACCCTTTGGGGAAAAATTGAAATAGCAATCAACTTGGGATAGAAATAGAAAAAAGTGTATGGATGGAAATATAGAGCTCCTCAATACTGTTGTGCAGTTTTCGAACACACGCCCCGCTGAAAGCAGGAACCCTCTTTCGCTTTGGTTTTTGGTGTCTTGGCCCTTTCATTTTGAGGTTTTGTCTTATTTTGGAATGTGCTTAAATGTTTATTTTGATTGCCTAAGTGATCCCCCTAAGTTATTCATTGAAGATCATTGGTTTTGAGCTAAGTTCAAGTTTTCACTGTAGTTCGGGACTTTTCACCTCGGCCAGATTTTCCCGGATCCTGCTCGGACTCCGGCTGTGCACTATGGTTCGGAGATTTTCAATCTTCACGGAATTCTATGTGGTCCGGATTTTTCCGGATTACGTCATGTTGTCGGGTGCCCGAGTTTTTCCTGGTTGTCTTGTCGGCTGCATTAATGTTTTCGTATGAGCTTTGAATGATGTATTTAATCAATATTTGAGGTCTTTTATGCCATTATGATTATTGTTTGTCATCGATTGAGCTGAGGAGCTTGTTCTTGAAGGTGTTTGATTCGATTTGAGCCATTTGATTTTGAATTGTTCGATTTAAGTGGCGATTTCTAGTGCATTCCTACCACTGTTCTTTGTGGATGCCTTTAGTTTCACATTTGTTGATTCTGAGATCGATTTCCACTTCATAATGGTATGTTTTTTATTGCCTTGCTTTTAATTGATGATTGTGGATAAGGCTTTGGTGTTATAAAGTTTATTGGTGTTCGAATTCTTGAGTATTTGATCATTTCATGGTTAGGGCTGCCCAACATTGCTTTATTTATCATCTCTCAAGTGAGTTTTGAGGTCCTTCATTTGTTTGTATTTTGATGTATCTTGCTTGAGAACCATGATTTTCCCCTAGTCGAGAATTAGTAGTTGAAATGATTAAATTCTGAGCTTGCATGTGCACTAATGGTGGATGTATAGGGTTTGAAACTTAGGGCATCACCATTTAACCCTAGTTCGCCTCCCAATTGGCCTGCAGTGCTAAGAAAATCCATAGAGGGCCCATATCAAACTTGTCTTGAGCTTAAATCTTTGAAATTCATGATCAATCTGGTGTTCTGGGCGAAATCATGAGTTAACGCCGATGTTCGGGTTTCGCAGTCACCTTGGGATTTTCTGTCTCTGGCGGATTTTCCCGATTCCCTCTATTTTCTTAGAATCTGCTATCATTTTTGAAGTTTCATATATTCCGCAGATTTCTGTAGACTCTGAATTTTCCTGAAATATTGTGTCGCCTAGATTTTTTGAAGTTTACGAAGTGTCTTCCCCTTCGCGAAAATCCGTCTCTGGCGGATTTGCCCGACCTCCTTCGATTTCCCAGAATCTACATGCTTTCGGAGTTTTACCTTATCCACGGATTTCCATCGACTCCGGATTTTCCCGAAGTCCTTGGTTCCCTATTTTTTCTGGATTTGCAAAGTGTCTCTGCCTTTGCGGAAATCCGTCTCTGGTGGATTTTCCTGAAATCTAATGAAGTGTAAGGAAATATGGAATAGCATGATGTGTTAGTGGTTTTAAATGCATTTTATGATTAATTCATGCTATCTTATGATCTCCTATGTGGTTTATTGATTGATAATGATTGAATTTAATTGTTAGTAGGTGTTTTCATGATTATTCCGCTGGAATCCGTCTAGCCCGAAATTCCTCCCTGGCTCAGATTCTGCGGATGGTCCTAAAACTCGAAGTTCATCAAGATCATTTTATATGAGATTCAATGACATCTTATTTGTATGAGGTTCATTCTAACGGTGTTTTGAAGGATTAACATTGGTTTCCTGTGGTTTTTACTATGCTCTTTGTTGAATACAGGTTGAGTCTAGTAAGGCAGCGATTAGATCTTCAATGACTGATGCAGAAAAGATTAAAGCGGACATGAAAAGCAAAATTCCTGAGAGTAAAATTACATCAGTCTGGTCTGAGGTAACATATATGAATGTTGGCCTCTGGGACTATGAGGAGTTCAAAGGTAGAATGGCGGCAAAGGATCTTCCTCTGGTGGCTAAGAGGATGTTAGAGTCAGGATTGGCGCATGTGGCTGGTTTCCCTTCCACGGTGCAGTGTTATGAGCTGGTCCTTGAGTGTGCCAGGCACTATGACATTGATACACAGAGAATTATTGGTCCTCAAGGGAGGATTGTGGTGAACTTGAACCTTGTTTCCATTGCTCAGAATTTTGACATGTCGGATAGATCTCACGTGGTGGCATTCAACATGAAGGAAGCTCAGGAGTACTATGATGAACAGACTGTGAAATCCCAACAGCTTATCAATTCCTGGCCGGAGAAGCCCAAGTCTCACTATTCCAAGTTGCCTAAACAACTATTTAGGGAAAAATTCAAGGAGTATTATGATGCCATCACTCTTCTTAGCAGGGTGGTTGGATTGAAGAATGCTGGCATGTTTGAAAATTGGATGTGCCATGTGATTGTGAGGATGGAGTAAAAGAAGACTGACTACCATTGGGCAGGTGTCATTAGCAAGGTAATTCATGAGCATCTATCCAATGTGCTATAGACTAAGAATTTCACAATGACCTCATACTTGGTCTATGCTCTTGCAAGGTTTCATCCATACAAGGGATTGAGTACCAGAGGCACCTTTGGATAGGATATTATCTATGAGGTTTACCCTCAGTTGCATTTGGGAAGCTCGAGTTACAGAAGGATGAATGATGCATTCACCATGCATATCACCAGATTACTTCAAGGTGCAGAGCATGTAAGAATTTCGGACCAAGTAAAGGAGCTCATCAAGAAATATGGGGCATGGTTTATTCAGTTCCCAACCTTCTCGTACATCCAGATTGATGGTTGCCATAGGTCCCCTTACAAACTTCCAAGGTATCCAACATATCATATCATACTTCTGGAAGTCACTAGGTAGATATGTGACTTTGATGCCATTGTTAAAAGGGACAAGCATAAAATTGGTTTTGGTGGAGATTTCCCATTAAGGATTGGCATTGGAGAGGCTTGTCCTTCCATTTGTTCTGCCCAAGCTTCTAAGGAAGAGATGAGTGCTCTTGGTTTATCCTTCCATTCTAAGAGATCAAGGTTTGACATCACAGGTGAAGCCCAAAAGAAAGCCAGCAGAGAATACAACCATAAGGTTGAGTTAGAAGACTATTGGGCCAATTGTAGTGATGAGTTTGAAGTCAGGAAGAAGAACTTCTCTCGACTTCCAGTTGAATCAATTCGATTATACAATGTGAGGGCAGTCCCGAATCAACTTGAGGATGATGGAAACTTGATTCAGGATCATGCTTATGAGGCAATAAAGGATAGGCCAATTGGTGATGTGGATTGGCTAGAAGAAGAAAAGACAGAACTAAAACAATTGATGGATCCAATCACCAAGTTCACTAGAATGTGGCTGAGGCATAAGCTATGGGAGTTAGAGAATGCAGGTGTACAGTGCACCTATGAGCTGATGGGAGATTTGGACCCTCACTCCACTTCTAAGGAGTCAACTGAATAGGATCCTAAGGGAAAAGGTAAGCTGGATTCTCCATTCAAGATCAAGATTAAAGGTGTTCAAGAGGAGGAGGTCCAAGAGACAGAAAAATAGAGAAAGCCCATTGCCAAGAAAAGGTCAAATACTAAGAGGTTTGAACAGAAAGAAATGGAAGGGCAAGGTTCTGACATTGATGTTCCTATGCCCAAAAGGAGGAGAGTCATAAGACTGTCACAAAAGGAAAGTTCTAAGGTGGGGGAAGAGGAAGTTACCCCACCAGTGGTAAATGTGGAAAGTTCAGAGGAGAAGGCGTGAGTATATACAAGGAGGTCTAAGACTCCTTCTCCCAAGGATAGTGTGCTTAAAATGGACCTCCCTTCGGTTGTTTCTCATGAGGAGCATCATGATGATGTTCCTTCTACCCATGAAGCTCAAAACGAACCCGGTGAATCCAAAGAAGCCAAAGAACATCTAGATACTGGAAGGGAGGAATTTCATGAAGGTGACCTTTACAGTGTAGAAGCTGAAGTAGAAAAGGTAATGCAGTCTCCCTTGGTTGCATATGCAGAGTCACCTATTGGAACTGAGGAGGTTAAATCACCTCCAAGAGAAGAAGTAGAAAAGATTCCATCCCCTGAGCACAAGGAGGAACATGCTAAAGAAAAGGAGAGCATGACAGATGAGACTCCTGAGAATCAGGGTTTGAGTGAAGAGGCACCTAAGGGCCAACAGGAGGAGAAACAAAATAAAGTGCAATTGGAATCCGACGTTCTAGAGTGGTTAGACAAGGAGATAAGAAGAAAACAGGTTGTTGTGGAGGATACCCCACCCAACTAGAATGAGTTACTAGCCAAGATTGGAAAGGATAAAGGTAAAAAGAAGGCTAGGGTAATTTCAAAGATCGAGAGGGATGAAGCTCATAACAGAGTTGTCCACATTGCAACTCCTGTCTAGAATAAGAATAGAGATGAGGTAGCTGCAAAAGACTACAATGTGCAGACTTTTAATTTAGGGCCCACTTTTGTTGAGCAGGACATTGAGGATTATCAGGGTTCTAGTGTAGTCATCTTGGGCAGATTGAGGAAGGAAATAAAGACTAAGCAGGAGTTAAAAAAGGAAAATGAGAATCTCAGGAAGTGCTTGGAGGATTTAATGAAACCCTTGCAATAAGATGAAGGCTTCCACTCTTGCCACTGCAAATTGGCTACAAGGGGGGCGAACCAAAGGAAATGAGGCCATCAAGGATATTCTATCAATAGGGAAGGATGCTATAAGGGCGGTTGACTGGTTGAAAGAAGTGTTAGCTCAAGACAAAGAAGATACAAATCTTCTACTGCAGAAAACCAAAACTATCATAGAGTACACCAAGGATAGGCTAGTAAGTGATAAAATTCTTCCTTCCTCTAGAGCTGTTGAACCTTGGGAGTGGTTTGAGGCATTGCAGATTAGGAAAAAGGTTCTAAGGAAGATTTACAAAGAAAGGAGGCAGATTGAGGATACCCTAGTTGGAGTGTATAATGGATCCATTGCTTTCTTTGAGATTATGACAAGAAGAAGGAAGATTGCCCCTAAATATTTGAGTTTGGAATAGTTGAGGAAATGGTGGCATGATGTTTATGCCCCAATTAATGATGATTCTATTTCTGAGCATCAGTTGGATGATGCAGCCACCTACATTGTTGTCATTGACAAGTACCTAACTTATAAGGTGGATTGGGATAAGTCGGTGAAACAATCAAGGGAAGAAATGGCATCAATTGAAAGGCGACTTAGGGTTTTTCCTTTACCACCTGTGGTCGACTTGGATAGGGTGCTTTTAAAGTTCATGAAATGCTGGATCGAAATAAGGACAAAGGGGAAGGGAGTTAACGATTGGCTACATCAAGATTTGTGCTTCCCTATTATTTTGGCATGCATTGGTTTGAGCTGCATTGGAGATCCCAGGCCGATCTGGATGAAGTTCATGCATTTAATGCATATTTTATTTTGAATTTCTCTTGGCCGACATGTTGTACCTTATTATTATTGTAAAATCCTATCTAGGCCGACATGTTTTGGGGGTTCTATAAATATGGCATTTTGCCTCATTTGTAAGGGTTAAGAAGTTTTAGACATAGAAAAATAGAGAAATAGTTAGAGAGAATTAAGTAGAGCAAGTGTTAGCAAGTAGTTGTTCTCAAGCAAATATTGTAACAGAAAGCTAGAATTGTTGCTACAGTGGATAATTTGATGCAAGTAATGACATTGTGATTTGGTGCCATACTTGTGTTCTTCTTATCTTGCATGGTTCTTGTTATTCTATCTTTAGAATTGCTTTGAGGAAGATAATATTTAAGATTATATTTGATTAAATAATGTTTATGGTTTGATATTAAGTGTTGCAGCAATCCCTAGTCCAAACTTTTTGCCACCAACTGATTGTTAGTTGCTTTGCAAAGTTAGCCTGGACTTTATATTCATTGTGCTTAGTTCAATTGTGAGGGTTTATTCATTTCAATTGCAATAGGGTTGTTTGAATGAATGTTCGTGATTTAAAAATCTTAACACCTTAGAAGATTGCACTGTTTCTATAAGATTGCAGATCCATCTGGGTCAAGTAGAAATCAATTTTGAGGGATTGGTCCATTTCGAGTGTTGGTCATTTGCATTGTTAATCTTAGGTTTAATATTAAGTTTAGAAATCTCTTGAAACCCTTATATTTTGTTATTTCTTTGATTATTGGAATAAATTTAGGATTGAAGTATCATTACATTGTTAGATCTGATAAATTGAGATTCAGTATTTTGCTTGTAGTAAGGTCCCATTGTGATTACCAACATTTTCACATTTATCACTGAGTTGTTTATGCATTGTTAAGACCTGACATTAGAGACCTTGGGGTTATCTCTTGAGGCTTGCTAATAGAGATTTACCTTTCAAGTGAGATAGGATATTATATTCCGTCTGAGTTGTTGCTATGCAAAAAACATCATCAACAAATACCTCTCCAACACTACAATCACAAAAATCGAAGATCATGGAAAAAAGTTATGAGCTCAGGAGCCAAAAATGAAGATTTGACTTCAACCAATAATAAATGCCTAAAAACAACAAAATTATGCAACATAACTTACACCACTACAAAAGTGAAGAAACCAAAATTTTGACAATATTTCATTTGAAAAATTTCACCTCTTGGATTGCAAGTTGTGGGAAAATGAAAAATAGGCCTAAAAGAAAACATTTACATATTAAATCAATGCAAAATTCAAGCCCTTGGGGGCTAGCTCACGGTCTTCCATATGACCATCAGGCGCAAGATTTAGAAAATTAAACCCCACCACACAACCATCGATGGAGCAGTGAGCGAGCAGTGGGCAGGTGGCGTGGGTGCGATAGGCTGAAGCCACACCGCCTAGGGGATGCCCCCTCGCAGGTTATATGAGTGTAGGTTAGTGCCCCATAAAATCTCAAGCATGGGTAGTGAAAACAATATCATCAACCAATTTAAGTATTAAAAAAAACTTTATTTAAAGCCTATGAAAATTAATAAATTTCGTACCTCGTATGACAGTTGAATAGTATATCAATGTGACAGGTGACATGACCTTTGACCAACCATAGAAAAGGAAGTACAAAGTCTACAAAAAAATTCCAAGGTGACACAAAAAACACGCCAACATAGTACACAAATATGTTGATTGAATATTCTACGAATGGTACATAGACGACATACAATGATGCAAATCCGTACTGTACAACTAAGGACGAATCCGTACAATTGACAATCTTTTTGTGCCTTATACCCCAACAAAAAGATTGTCAATTGTACGGATTCGTCCTTGCCTTATGCCCCAACAAAAATTCTTAGATTTCAATTATTTGACAGTTGACCCTAAGATTCTTGGGCCCAAAATGCTCTAAAAAATCAACTACCACATGAATCTTTCACTAAAACCCTTCCTCCAAACCCTTGTAGATCGACCAATATATGATGAATTTTGATGAAACAAAAGCCAAATCTGACTTTCTTTGATGCCCTAAATTCAATAAAGAGGTTCTCAAGACCCCAGCTTACACTCAACAAATATTTCACACCAAGATTGGTCTCGCAGATATGGGAAGAAGTATGCAACACTAAATCTCCGACACCATGTAGGAGTTTAGGTGAACTCCTCAATACTCAGGATCACCTGCAAGATAAAACAACTTCCACAAGAGATGTAAAAAATATCATACTATGATTAAGGATGCAAGAATGTCAAAATTAATATGGTAGCCACGCTAAATGTGGCAATGTACATATGGTGCCTTGCTTATATAGGCAAGGTGAGAATAGGATTAGACAAGATCATAACAAGTGTTTTAGTTCTATCACATGAGACAACTAATTCATAACAATGTAGGACACAAGCATTAAATAAATACCAACTAGATAATATAAGTGACAAATAATGCTTAACTAGAAAGATTCCTTCCTAGGACCTAAGTGGACTTAACAATGTAAGTAGGATCTAGATAGGTAAAACACATATTTACACCAACAGGTACATCGTCTCTATTACCTTAATTCCTTACTTTGTAATCAATTTATTATTACCAAGTATCCATTCTAACTAACATATAAACATTTAATCACGAATTATACAATCTAACTTTCATTACCATATCACTTGTAAATTCATCTTAAATATTAATTTTCTAATATCATAATTATATGGCCCTAGTATGAATACATATTATTGAAATTACTACATTCATAATTAGTTCTAAATTACTTTTCACAAATATTATCATTATAACTATTTCTTACTCATTCTCCATTTAAATTTATTCATGCAACTTAGTTAATTCATTTTTTACTCTAGACTAACTATAAATTTCCCTTAATGACATTTATATATATTTTCTTCAAATTACACATCAATGTCAATTTGTAAATTTTATGCTATATCATAAGATAATATCCTCATAATATATTTTCACTTATTTTTTCTTCATTATCATAATCATGTAAGAACACTACTTGATGTTGCTACAACATTCATCATAAAAATGATCTCAACCTAAGGAAATTTAAATTCACCTCTATAGAAATAGATTTTTTTAAGGCAAAAGGCTATAAGCCTATATATATATTTATATTTATAATAAAGATGTACATTAGATTATGATTCCATGGCTCTCATCAGCCAGTATCAAAAATTCTTGAGCCCTCCGACTTTTACAAAAAAAATTGAAGATAGCCAAAATTTGGCCCTAATACCCAAGTTATATAATATGCTTTGAGGTTGAACAAAAAGGAGGCCATATCTGAGCATTACATTTGCAGTATATTTAGAGGCCTAACAAAATTTGGGGTTGTATTTAAGCATTCCATCTACAAATTTCAAAAACAAGAGAAGTGATTTATATTATGATATTCCTCCATCTGGTCGACTTGGACATTGTTCTCATCTTGATGCTCCTAAAGATTACCCATATCAGACTGCGCGGGTCGCAGAGCATTCAGATTTAGGGGCATGACATTATGACATCAAGGAGACTCATTATCAGTATTTGTAGCCTTTGGAACAATTGTGACTGAAGGATTATGCTCATGAGTGAGAAGCACCATAATTGCATTTACCCTCACTCTTATCCTTTTAGACAATTCATACTCGATCTCCCCTGCATACCTGTTAAGAGCCATTTGCAAGTAATTTGAACTTCGGATCTCCAGGGTTTTCTTAATTGCATTATACACAAATACATAGGTGCTCCTATGCAACATAAAATATTGAGGAAACAAACCTCGGACATATCCTTAACCTCTCCACAAGTCATAATTTTGGGATGGTTTTAAAATGACATTGTTCTGTAAGTGCACATCTTTTACCACTTTGTTTGTTTTAAGCTCCACTGATCAAAATATTGCAACAAATCGAGAAGATTTGAGACAAAAATGGACAAAATTTGAGAAGGGAACAACAATCGCCTTGCCTTCGATTGGAGTATTTCATCCCCTATGACCCTCTTGATGCATTTCTTGAACTGTGGACAGTGACCCTTGAAAACTAGCTAAAATTTTTCATCTTCAATGGCTTTTGTGAATGGAAGCTCCTAGTCATTTAGTCAAATAAAAGCTCTATAATTGTGTGGGAAGTATTCCATAATTGATTTTTGGCAAGCTCTACAAACTTGTGACTCCACACACACCTCTTCGTTGCTTGAAGTTGCCATGGCTATTGATTAAATAAACTTGCCAATTTAAAGGATGTTTTATGTTGGTCAATTAAACTAATAAATATATAATGAAAAGGTTTTGACATAATTGATTCATAATATACTTGATACCACTTAGTCAATATTTTTTTTGTTGCTCAGTAATACTGATAATTTTATTATTAATAATAAAAGATTACATAACAATTCTCATTATAGCTTCATTTTAAAAACCCCTTTCCAACACCACTCATCTCCTCTACATGAACCCCTAGCCCTACCATCTTTCCATACTACAATCAACTCCATGGGTTACAAACAATGAATCACTACATAAAACAAAGAAGCTCCACAGGAAACCCTAAAAAACAAGCCTAAAACCATCAACTCCTAAAAAGAAACCTATTAATAGGTCGGAAGTTTGAAGCACTATTTGGTCTTCCCTTAGTTTGAGACCAGAGGACCATTGCAAAGGTTTCCTTCTTTACTTTATTTGCTTTCTTCCCCTTAACAATTTGCCAACTGTCTTGCACGCTTGCAGCTTCCTTTTTCCATTCCAATGGTTTGTCATAGGGACTCTTCAAAACTCCATTCAAATTGCCAATTGTTTGTTGACTCTGTCCATCAGCTTTTTGTTTCCCAACTTCTTTCTCTTGTCACTTCCCCACATCTTTTTTCTCTCGACACTCGGGTGTTGTTGCCCAAATTTTGAAATTCGACTCCTTTTCACATCCGTTGAAGATAGCAGTATCATTGTTCGCAGCCGAACTCCCTTCCTATGTCGGGACATCACTAGTTTGTTGTTGATCCTCCCTTCTAACATTATTCACCACCACCTTCCCTTCTTGACCCAGAGCCCCTAGAACTTGACCCTCCTCTTCCCTGCCTTTCAACTGAGAGCTCACTTGCTTCTCCTCCTTTTTCTCCACTGTATAGTGTTGGGGAGCAACATCTTTCCACCAAGAAGCAGATTTATTCATTCTGTGTTTGGAACATTGAGCAGCCAAGTGCCCAATTTGAAAACAAATTTTGCACCTAAAGGGTATTCCTTCATAATCAACGGGCTGCACCCAATAACCTTTTGAAGTTTTTATTCGAATCTCTGCTGGAAGCTCCTTAGACACGTCCATTTCCACCAAAATCTGAGAAAAAGTCGAATGCAGAAGATTTGAGGATCCCTCATCCACCATGAAAAAGCTTCCTAAAGAATTCCCTACAGCCTCCAAACATGAATCAAACCAAAATTGTAAGGGAAGGTTAGGAAGTCTCACCTAAAGAGGAACCCTCTCAAACACTTCAGTGGCTGGGTTAAAATCCGGATGCCATGGCTTTAACATCAGTGTATATCTTTCTTCCCAATCCTAGTGATAATCACAAAGGATCTTATTTCTATCTTGCTTCTTTTCAAAAGCAACAATGAAAAAACCCTTAGCCATGGGATATATTTGAACATACCCTTCCAAAACATGCTTCCAATGGTTAGAAATCCACTGGTGGAGACTAGTCAAGCTTGGCCAAAATCCCCTAAATCTCCCAATCAGGCCCAGCCCAGAATTTTTTTTTCATTAAAAGTCACTTATTGATCAAGCTCGCCATGTAGCTCCACTGTGATTGTT
This sequence comes from Sequoia sempervirens, assembly GCA_007258455.2. Classification (NCBI taxonomy): domain Eukaryota; kingdom Viridiplantae; phylum Streptophyta; class Pinopsida; order Cupressales; family Cupressaceae; genus Sequoia; species Sequoia sempervirens. The sequence continues at coordinate 120,855 of VDFB02183114.1, read as the reverse complement.
CTAGATGAAGGAGGTAAAACAAAATCCCCTCCTCCCATTCCTGTTGAAGTTTTGGTTGAGTGCTTCAATGTCTGAGAGGGTGTAGTTTGGTTCCACCCAATCTTAGATGCCTTGGACCCCTTAACAAATCCATCTCATCCTATGACGAAAGAACCATATTTCCCACTCTTTTGGCCTCGATGTGCAGACAATTCACCACCATCCAAACCAAAATTGTCACTGCTATGACATGTTTTCTTCACAACGTTCTTTATTTGGTTGACCCAACCAACCTTCTCCTTGCTACAGCTTTCGTTGTGCCGAAAGCCACAAATATTTCCCTAAGAAGCCTTTCCCAAAGGGCTCGATCCAAGCAAAACCCTAGTCACGATAGAAGACGGCAGTCAATTGTTAGCATACGTCGCAAGCCTCATTAGGATCTCCCACTTAGTCAATATTAAAACATAACAAAAGTACAAAATTTTGGGTACATTAAAACCAAAATTAAAGGGTTTTTCTAGGATTTTAGTGTGATTATAAATTATGAAGTCTTAAGGTTTAGAAATAATATGGTTAGGTAGAATAGATAAAAATAATTTTATTGGCATATATATGATATATAAGAGCTCAACATGTATGAGATAAGCCTAGTTTTGTAGGAGAGCTATCAAGATATCAATTCTATCTTAGTTGGTAATTTAATATGATATGATAGTAAACTTAAAATATGATTGACTTTATGTTGCATGGTCTAAATTAATAAAAAAAAGTTTCACTTAGTTGTATTATTATTAGTTTAAAAATTAAGTCAAGTTTTAGTTGATTTTTGAGTTCAAAACTTTTGGGTTGTGACACTTCAACCCTCTTGTTCTTTCTCCTTGACCTCTATTTATTCTCTCATAATGACATATCTTATAATTATATCGAAGTATCTCACTAATTCTATCTACCCATCCATATTTTAGCATAGGTAAGGGCAAATATGAACATCTTGAAAATATATTCCTTGTGCATTATATTTATATGCATATTTATTTTACTATCATAGTTCTATTATGTACAACCAAAAATATCTCTTAATTGTAATATTAACAGGATTTAAATGTATTAGATATGTTAATATTGTTTTCATGTGATATAAAATTAATAAATATCTTAATATAAAATTAAAACCCCTTTCTCCTATATCTCCTATTTCCTTCTCTTCTAGTGTTTAAATTTTATCATGTCTCTAGGGTTGGAATTTTATCACATGTATATGCATATAGTTTCTAATTGTATATGTTTAATCAATGTACAAAAAATTATAAATTAGGACTCATGTTGTACATTTATCTTATTCATGTGCCTTTGATGCATTTTAAATGTGTCTTCAATGTGATCGTTAACAAATTGTATTAATTAATGATCTCTTGAACAAGTATCAAAATTAAAGATTTTATTTTAAAAAATTAGTGCATGATGCTTCATTATGTAATTAGTTAGTCGATATTTTTCTTCTAATTGTTTAACATGTAGGTGGCCCAATGGATCAAATACCCTCACCTAATGAATTTTTGATAGATGATATTTTTCATAACCCTCAACCTCCAAACCCCTCACCTCCACACTCTCCACCTCAAAGCCCCCCACCTCATAATCCCCCACCTCATAACCCCCCACCTCAAAACCCTCCATCCCCTCCACTTGATGAGGCTCAATTATGAGAAAAAATTACTATAAATATAAACATAATTCAAGAAAAAATTAATATGCCTCCCACTTAGCATGGTTTGCATCTTCGATGCAAACTGTTGATTCAATTCACTCCATTAATGCAACTTTAGATAGTTTCTATCGTTGGAGGGAGGGGAGGAGGCAATTTTATGTAGATAGACTCTTGTACAGAGAGATCCTTGATCTCTATATAAGCAAAAAAATAATATCTCCATATTTCACTGGCCTTGCAACCAATCAACCAATACCTCCAAAGAAAAAATGAATTTTAATCAGATAGTATAGGCATCCTCAGATTGCCACTCATTTTTGGGAATGATGGTGGATGGTTTTTGATCATCCACCACATGCTAATTGTGAGGTGCCCCTATATTTTTTGAGGAAATTATGGGAATAGTTTGAGATGGGTTTAAAACCTAACTATTTTGATATGAGATCATTCCAAGGAGTTGGTGGTGGCATGCCACAACATAGAGTAGAGGCATGTGTCGATTCTAATCATGTTCCTTTTCCACCCATCATTGCTTCTCCATCTCTTGGTATCCTTTCACCATTTCAATACCACGAAATGGTTTCGATATTAGGAGCACTGAGTTTGCTCTTAGAAGATCTCACTAATCAAGCTACCCACATGGTAGTTGAAGTTAGTGGCAAAGAGCATGGAGGATCATCTAGTTCAACTAGTCCTAGCAACTCCCATGTGTCGACGCCACATTTTTGTCAGAGTTGCAATCATCCATGTTATGGAACTACTCCTACATCCACTTCAGATGCACCTACATTAGAGGTGGGATCATATGTGGATTTACTATGTTCCAATGATTGTCCTACATAGGTACGCATTACATCATTTTATTTTATTTTCAAGTGTGTAACATGTACATGTATCAAAATGTATGTTTGGTGTAGATGAATCGCTTTAGGACATCATCTCGATTAGACCATCTTTGTTTTGCATCGGTAGTTGTACAAGTCAATACACCTTACACTCAAGTAAACCAATATATTGAGGTCATAAAAATTGCATATGTATAGATAGTTTTAATTTAAAGTTGCATCATTTTATTACTTATTTATATATTTTAATTTACATCCATAATTTAATTCAACTATACATGTGTGAAATAATATTATAGATGTAGGGAGGTCATGCAATATCCATGACTAACCAACTACAAGGCATGGTGAGTGCTTCTCCATCATCAATTGTTATGCATGAGCCATTTTTGGTGTGTGTTTTCACTAGATGATGGCCAATTGAGCACATCCATAGATAAAATATTTGGATACCAAGATAATGATGACTACCAGTGCTATATCAACAATAGTGACACCCAAGCTTATGAAGACATCAATAAAATAGCAAACTCAAATTACATAATGGTCACTCTCCAAGTGTGCCAAGAACTTTGATGAAATATTACTATTCTTCAACCATCCAATCAAAAGAAAAATTCCATTCACATTCAAAGCAATTCAAATAATTTCCATTCATTCTCTATTTACAGAACAACATTCAAAGTAAGCAAATTTGACAATGTTCACAAACTCCCAATTTTGTTGATTCTCGATTTCATTCCCCATCTCAATCTAAAACTCTAATTCTCATCACCATTTTAGCTATGACCCCTCACAACATTACCATTGTTATTCTCCTCGCTGGCTCTTCATTTTTTCCCCTTGTGTGGCTTCCTAGCCTCTTCATGCTTTGCAATGACTTCAAACATTCCCAACTTATCCTCTGTTTCAATGACATTAGCTACTCTTTTGTTTTTCTAGGTTTCTTTCCTTATACCATTCACTTGATGTTTTCATTGTTTTCTTTCCCTGTTCTTGCTGCACCAAGAACAACCACTTCACTTACTAGCAAATTCTCACGCCTATCCTTCCACTACCTCCCACGATGACCTTTCTTTCTCTTGGTAAATTGAATTATCAATGGAAATTTGTAACTGTTTTCCCCCACTCTCCTCAATGTGGGTATATGATTGCCTTATTTTGCACATATATCATCTTTTCTTTGCCACGTGAAGGAATATATAATAATGTTTTGCAAATACAATCTTTTAACTGCCTTTTTTCCATTTTTTTGCACTTAATCGATTTAGGGGAACAACTTGGATGAAATCTTGTTTTCCTACCACACATGACACATGTCTGAAGCACAACCAAAGGGAAAGAATTTGGGCCCAACAAAACAACTCTAACTATGTAAAAACCAAAAATTTAAATAAAAATCAAAATTGCAAATAAAACTAATCGATGCCCCTATATCAAGCTGCCTAGGAGACAAAAGAAACATGTGCTCCTGCACATGAGGTCATCAACCAAAAATCATTTCTCTATTTTTTTTTCTTTCATGTCTTCCAACATTGCTCTAGAACAATTATCATGCATTCAATCTATTTTTGTTTGTTTTCTTTTTCCTTATTGTATCTTCTCCTTCTTATGCCTTTTTCATCTACAAGCCTCCAAAACTCCATCTCATGTTTATATATATATATCATTGTCACCATTTGGTTCCACATCCTTTTTATCTTCTAATTTTAAACTCTTCCCTTCAATAATTTCATGCAAAGATTCAAAAGCATCATTACTAAAATCATTGGGAACAACTTGCTTACCATTTACCTTGCATGTGCGCTCCTTAAGCTTCATCCAAGCTACTCTTGAAAGTATGCCAATATTCTTTTTCATTGTAACAAATTCTTTATCATCAACTGCCAACTTCATCTTTGTATCCTTCATTGTCTCGTTTATCTTCATACCTTCACTAGTAAGCTTCTCCATCCACTCCTATTCTATTGCTGAAAATTGTGCCCACAAATATTTTGCACTTGTTGCACCTTCTTTTTTATGTTCATTCTTCAATGCTTCATCATACC
>VDFB02183114.1:17793-116175 GCA_007258455.2 Sequoia sempervirens | reverse complement strand
CAACACATGTTCTTATCTTCTAGCAAGTTGTTGCACAATAATTAAGGCTCATCTTTTAGATTAGTTGAAGATAAGAATTATATAAATTCATTGTAATTAAGGAATCAAATGGGGAAGAGTTTTATAAAATAATAGAATTTAGTTTTTAGTAGCAGCAGTTGTTTTGTAGTTTCATTTCTTAGCAGTCATTTCATTTCTAGCTCTTTACATTTCCAATATTTCCTTTTACAAGTTTTTTAGGATAAATTTAATTCCAGCATTTCATTTACAAGCTCTTAGATTAGATTTGATTCTAGCAATTTCTTTCATGCATTTCCTTTCAATTCCGTTTGTAGAAAAAGAATGTCATGCAAATGATTTTTTCTCCCTCTTGCATATTGCCATGGACACCACCCTAGATTGACATTTATAATTAAATGATGAGGAATGCAGCGACACTCATCAAGCAGACTCAAGGATAATCCTCTAGATTGCCAACAATGTGACAAACTCCACTTTGATCGGCAAGAGCAAAGTGAACAAAAGATGGCAGAAACAGTAGTACCAACACATAAAATGAGCCCAAACCATGCCCACAAGATCAAGAAAGGGAAGAATACAATACCTCTGAGAGTGACAATGAAGACTTCAATGAACTAGATATCTTTGATGACAGGAGCATTGCCCAAACAACATCCCAACTTCTGGACCCAGTGAAAAACTAACAAGCAAAAGCAAGAGGAACTTGCTCATGAGAGGGGCATCAAAAGTATTATAAAATTCCTCAAAGAAATAAAGGGAGGAGAGCACTCCCAACACGAGGAGCTATGAAAATTGTAACATGGAATGTCAGGGGGTTGAATTCCCCCAATAAAAGGTGCATGATTAAGCGTCAAATTGAGAAATCTGACTCATATATTATTCTAATGCAGGAAACCAATGGGTGGCCAATCCACAAAAAATATATAAACACTAAAAATGATTATGGATGTAGATATTCCACATCTAAGTCATCCAATTCACTCACTACAACCAATGGGTGGCCAACCCACAAAAATATATAACTCATAGATCCCAAAATAATATAGCATACAAACTCACCATCACATCAATAACTTGTGAATTGAGGTAACAAAGAAGATAAACTATAGATATCAAGTCTCAAAAACCAAATCACTTGTAATTTTATTCTACCAAATAAATCTATAATTTATTAACCATAGTTTTAAAAGGAACCAAGCGAGAGTCCAAGAGACGAGAACAACTTCCTAACACTGAACCACACCACCACCTATAATCATAAACTAATCTAAATGTCACAATCTATCAACCACATATAATATCCTATCATGCCAATGTTCAAACATACATGAATATTCATGACACCATAATCATCACCATCATTGTACCTATATTCAACTCTCACTAAAATAAGACTCCAATTCTCACACATGTACCAACCATATCCTCAAACTATAATACAACCTATGTACCTATCTCCATCAAAGTACAAATTCTAAAAAAAAATAATTAAATCTATATTAGGGAGCACCAAATCTAATAACTAGATATACCATTATATTGATCTCATAAAAACATGCATTTCCATAAATATTTTCCCATAAATTCATTTGAATGCTCACATGGACACATCTTAAATCTTAGGCTCCTTCAAGTGCTCAAACAAGTACAATCCTCTCTCTATTTGTCCAAGTGAAAAACCATTTGATCCACCATGTAGTACACTATAAATTCTCTCTATCACATATTTAAAATCCAAAATTATATTCCATATGTGAAATTTATGAATAGTTAACCATTATAAAGTAATGTTTGTTTTATGGAACCAAATGACAGCAAAAAATTAAAATCTAAAAACTAAACTTGTACTACTACATAGTGCTCAAAGAGAGCTTTTTGATGACTATAAGAAGTAAAAAATATAATACTATATGTGAAATTTACACCCCTGGGAAAATTGATCTACTAGGCTAGAAGGGGGTTCAAAAGGGTTGTTTGTATAGTTGAAATCACCATTGACATAATCAATGATATCTAGGTAGTGTATGGATGACAATGGTCCATTAGTTGGTGCTCAACTGGTGGACTTCAAACAATATTTATTTCTATTTAAATTTAAATATTTTATTTTTTTGACATTAAACCCAACAAGCTTATAAAATACATTTTTTTTAAATCCCTTGTCGAGGGGGCTAGGTTGTGGCCTCACCTAGGAAGGGGCTGAGATTGGGCACCTAAGGATCCACTAGCAACATGATTTTTAGTGAGGGGCTAATGACCACCATGTAATGTGTACCCTATTGGTAGTTATGTTGGCTAGATCACCTATCACAATCATTGCGGCCATAGGGGTATAAGGTCTACAGAATCACACCTCTAATAATTTGATTTTTTTTTAATTTAAATTTATAATTGTAGGTTTTTAATAAAAATATCTTTTCTTTTCTTTTTTTAATTTTTTTATCTAATAGCAATCATACAATCATACAACCATAATGGGGATTTTGTTGCCTTTAAGCCCTAGTAACCAAAATATGTTGAATTTTATTTCAATCTTTGTCTCTCGAGCCTTTTGGATCCAATCTTGAGGCCTATTTTGTCCCAAGGGATCATTTTTCAAAATTCGCCCACAAAACCCTCATGGTGAACACCTAGAAAGAACCCTTCTCACCAAATATTTTTCAAACCCCTACTTTGTAAAAATAACTATAAATTTACAAACCCTAGAACTTTGTATCTATATTTTCATAACCTACACAATATATATCATACCTTGAAATATCTAAAATCTCTCTAGCATTCCCATAGCTTCAAATTTGTATTGATTCTACTCAATTAAGAGTTAAAAAATTAACAATAATCTCTCACCTCCCTCAACCACAACAATGGATTTGATAACACTTGTTAGGAAATTATCAAGATGACCAAATTAATTTCTATATAACCCTATGAGAGAAAATCATGCATATAAGCTAACAAAATAATCATAATACAAATATCAAAGACATACCACAAGGTTACATAAGATATACCTTGGGAAAACCCTTGAGAGGAAAAAATTCAGACTCCAAAAGCATCCATACTCAATTTATTATTTTGTAATGAAACATTACAATACATTTAAAAATTCTTTATGAATACTTCTAAAACATTGAGCTCCTCCAATGCACCTTCCATGTGTCCAAGCATGTAACCACACATCCCATTACATGCTTCATATATGTAGTCAACAAGAGAGCTCAATACAAACGACAACCAACTAGCCAACCTCAACCACTAAATATGTATTTACTTTATTGATTCAAGCTCACACAAAACAATAATGTGGCTCAAAGCTATGATTTCGCAATACCATTGTCCCTAAAATGTATTTTTTGGTACTAAGTTTTATCAATATTAAATATTTTTTCCACATGCAATCTACGCATAAAATATCTAACCAATGTTTCATACAACTTTATAAGTGGACCCAAATAATTATTTAATGTTTCCAAACACATCTTCTAATTATACATCACAAATGAACATATTTTTTACATGATTAAAAATTATTTATTTGTGCAAGGTGTACAACACCCTTTTCATAACATAACAAAAATAATGTTAAGTTTGAAGTGAGCACTAAAACTATTTAAAACATTTATGATCACTCTCGATAATAAGTAATGTCAATCCTTATAATTCAAACCATTTAAGCCACAAATATATATAAAATATTTATATATATTTACCTCAATAAGATCATGAAGGTATTCATAATCTCATGAAAAATCATATAGTGTGATATGGTCTATTGTATGATGAATGTCTAAGAAAATCCATAAAGGCATATCATGATATACATTAGTAAAATACAAATCTATGTCTACAAAGTCATATAGGCATACAATGATATACATCAACAAAATATAAATATATTCCTAGATGCCACAAAGACATACAACAAAATGCTTATACATAAAAAATACATAATCTTATTGAACAATATTCCCTTCTTAGCCCGCTAAGTAAATAAATGGCCACCATAAGTTATACATCCTATAGCCAAGACTACATTCTATCTCCACCAATTAATTCAAATATATAATATACACATTAGGATTCAAGACATAACATGTAAAATGACATAAATAAATGATCTCATAATATAAGTTGATAATTCATCTTAATATCCTCTACTTCTCATATCCACTTAAGGGGAAAGTGCACAAACTAGAGTTATCATCCCTCCTATGACAAGCATGAAGAAGCAATTTAGAGTAAATATTAATGTCATTTATTTGAATTAAATGATGTTATTTAATATAAGAAACTCATAATGACATTTACATTGCTAACTTATACCTATGTAAAAGGCAAAGAAGATAATATTGTTGCAACAACACCCATGTTTAGTGATCCACAAAAATGGGAATGAGTCTCTAATGAAATAATTAAGGCACTTTATGGATCACATTGGGATTAGCAAAAAAAATTCCAGCACCTATTCCAAAAGTTGCTCTTTATCTTTTTGTTATTGTACCAATGGATTGGGAATCTTTTGTAACTTATTTCTAATGTTGCATTAGTTTTTAGGTTAGAAAATAATGTACATAATTTGTATTTAATGTTTTTTCCCCAAAACATATCATAGGATAATTTTGTGACATAAAATTAATGACATTTTTCTCTATTTTCCCTTATGTTTATTTACCTAGTGATGAAAGAAGCGTGATAAAAGATTCCAATGATGTTGTAAGAGCTTGGAAGTGCATGCTTCAATATTTTTTATTTATATTTTTTAAAAAGGGGTAAAATTTATTAAATCATCAAGAACCTTACAAACAAGCCTAGCCAAGCACCATCACTAGCCCTACCAGGACTAGAAGTCCAATAACAGCCAGTAACCACCCATCATCCATGGGAACAGTCCACCAGGAGGTAGGCCCACAAAAGCCCCTTATCTACCCATGTCCTTAGTAATCATCTTATCTAAACTATGGGACTGGTCCCAGGATAAATGCTCCTACTCTTTTACCTTCCAGTCCCCAATATTCTCAGAAGCCCATTTTGCCAAACAATCAACCACCTTGTTCCACTCACGGGGAGTATGAACAAAAGAAATATAAGCAAGCCTAGAACTCACTTGAAGAATATGACAAACCACTAAGACAAGTTTCCAATTTACTCCATCCAACATCTGCTCATCTAGGATATCAATCAAAATATGAGAATTAGATTCACAAATAATCTTGCGCCATCCTCGGGCACAAGCTCTTTCAAGATCTATAAGAAGAGCCAAACCTACCATAAGGTTATTATTTTTCTTCCCCTTATAGATGGAGAAGGGAGACAAATTTCCCAAAATTGTCTCTCCCAACTCCACCAATTCCAACATGCCTAGGATTACCCATAGAGGAGCCATTAGATTAATCTTTAAAACTTCTATTGAGGGAGGTAACCACCTGTCATCCCTTTGCATCTTCTTTCTGGAATTTTGACACTTCCTTATTCTATAAATCCTATGATCACTTCCATGAATTCCCAACCTTTGCACCATTTCTTGCTCCCCTCTCTAAAAGAATAGACCTTTCAAATTTGGCACACTGTCTGAACAATTATTCCCATAATTCGCTGCCAAATTTGTTAAATTGTCAACTTCCTTCCCCTAAATATCCAACGATTCATTTCTAGCCATAACTACCATATGATAAAGGAAGGGCCTATGCTCCATGCCACTTGAAGAAAAAAGGCCTTTGTCAGAGGCTTCCCCAAAATTCTCCAAAACTCAACTAGAGAAGAGGTGTGAACACAAGGTTGCTTTTATATTTCCCACCATAGGTGCCAAATATCCCTAGAAATGAGACACTAAAAAATAAATGAGATGATATTTCTTTACTATTTCCACATAAAACATAGATAGACGATCCCTGAAAATTGTGTTTCCGCAAATTGTCCCAAGTGAGGCACCTATTCCACACAACAATCCACATGAAAAAGTTGCATTTGGTCCAAGAGAACTTGTTCCACACATTCTTCCACCACGTTACTTCCATTCTCCCATATTTTCTAAGGTTCAACTCCTGATATCCAAAGGTTACTGTATAAACTCCCCTAAGATCAAGACCCCAAGCAAGGGTGTCCTTCCCACTTAGAGAACTATAGATCTAAGCAATTAGAATTCTTCTTAACTCTTCGTGATCATCAACTAAGCCTCCAATAGGCCAATCAGTAGGATTCTTTCATCTAGACACCTCCACTTGCCCTAATCTCTAAGTAGATTTGAAATCTTTCACCCTAGACCACCCAGCTTCCATGAAACATAAGATAAGATCCTATAAATGTGGATACATTGAGAGGATAGGAGCAAAACCATCATAAGAGTCATACTAGAAAAGGGCCTCAGAGCCCCTATCACATATCGAAAACAAAGCCCTCTTATTTAAATTTTCTCCTTTTTTAGAGTATCCCATATCATTGAACCCTTACTTTTCAAGCAAACCCCAGGCACATCTTGTCTTTCCACTCCTCTTAGATATTTAGAGGCTAAAATCCTTGCCCAAATTTGGTCCTAATTAGTGCACTACCTCCAATATAGCTTAGCAACCATGGCCTGACCATTGAGATTAGATTTCCCTAGGTGAAGATCACCCTCATGTATTGGCTTGCATATAGTCTCCCACTTTACCAAACTCCACTTCGAAGAGGACAAACTGCCAACCCATAAAAACTATCTTGCAAGGGAATTCAAATCCTTAATGAAACTCATAGGAGCACCCTGAAGCAAGCACCTGTAATTTGGAAGAACTTGGAACACCGATTTCAAAAGCATAACTCTCCTCGCAAAGGATAGCCATCTATGGGTCCAATTACTAACTCTTGCCTAAAACTTTTCCAACGCATTCTTCTAAGTCCCCCTAGGGGGAGCAATTGAGAGATGAATGCCAAGATATACCAACAGAAGTGTTCCAACCTAGAATCTAAGAATCTAGGAAATTTTATGCTAGATAAGAGGAGGGGTATTAAAGAATAAAATGGAAGATTTACCTTCATTTATCTATTGACTTGAGGCCACAATATATATATCCAATAATCACCTTAAGTTAGTAGCTTATTTGATTTTGGCCATGCCCATCAAGGCAATTTCCCCAATACCATCCTTGAATAAATCTTTGATTAACATGAGATTTAATGAGTCTTCCAAATCCCTCTACCAATAAAATAAATAAATAAGGTGACAAAGGATCTCCATGTCGAAGACCATGAGAGGCGTCAAATAGACCAAAAGGTTCTTCATTAACAAGCACCAAGAAAGAGGTAGATGAGACACAACTAATCACCCATTCAATCCATTCCCTACCGAAACCAAAAGTTGAAAGCACTTTTTGAAGAAAATACCACTTGACCCTGTCATATGCTTTGGCCATGTCCAACTCAATAAACATGGCCTTATCCTTTGAGGTTTCCATTGAGTGGATAGTCTCAACAACAATTACCATGCCATCAAAAAATTTCCTATCTACCACATATCCTCCTTGCTTCTTAGAAATAAGCTTATTAAGCTATGGCTTAAGCCTTTTTGCAATCAACTTAGAAACAATTTTTTAAAACACATTACATAGATCTATGGGCCTAAACAAATCCAACGAATTGGCTCCTACAATTTTGGGAATAAGAACCATAAAATTTGAATTCAAAGACCTCGACATTTTCATGTTTTGCTAAGATTCTTGCACAACCTCTAATAAATCAAATTTAATGACTTCCAAAAATTCTTGAAAAAATTATAATGGGAATCCATCTAGGCCAGGTGCTTTCCCTTTCTTCATCTAAAAACAATCCTTTCTAATTCATCTATAAAAATGGGAACCATCAATTTTCATTCATTTACATAGACACTAATGGTGGAATGTAACCTAGAATAAGGTTTTCTTCCTCAATTGTAGGAGGCAACTCAACTGTAAACAACAAAGAGAAGGTGAAGCTTCTTGGGAGATCTTGCTTAAGGACGATAATTGAACTTCCCTAGAAGACACAAGAGAAGGGATCATATTCCCATATCTTTTGGCCTTGACTAAGTTAAAGAAGAAGGTTGTATTTTTATCACCCTCCTAAAGCCACTCAACTTGAGCCTTTGTTTCCAATAAATCTCCTCATGCAATTCCCATTCTTCTAAATCCTTTAGAGCACTCAATTTCATCTTAAGAGTTTCCTCGATAAAACCCAAATCTCTAATCTTCCTAACGACCTCATCCAACTGAGTCTAAACTTCTTCCTTAGCTAAAAAGATATTACCAAAACACTACCTATTCCACTTCTTGAGTTGTTATTTAACAAATTGCAATTGCTTAACAAAGGAGTACATCGCAGTGCCATAGGCAGGTCATCCACAACTCCACCAACCTATCATCAAATTATGCAACTAAGTATCTCTCAACCACATAAGCTAAAATTTAAAGGATGGATTCTTAGTGACCCCTACCAAAGTAGTTGAAAGTTTGATAAGCCAATGGTCAAAGCCCCTCCACTCCAATATCTCAGAGCTAGTTTACCAAGATCTACCTATCCAATAACAAGACACCAAAAAACTTGTCTATTCTCTCTAAGATAGAGACTTTCCCTCATCCCTTGTTATTCTAGGTAAATAAACCACTATTGGGCTTTATATCCACTAAATTCAAGAGGGAAATATTATCTCTGAGTAGTGAGGAAGAAGGCTCCAATCTATCATTTCCTTCCCTCTCTTCCTCCAAACTGATAATTGTATTAAAGTCCCCCGCTAAAATCCAGGAGTAGAGGGGAATTAAAGATTGAACATACAGTAATATTGGACCAAAGATGAACTTTCCTAGTGGTATTTTTCGATGCATAGATATTGGAGAAAAGAACAATCTCTCCAATTTCCAGACAAGAAGCAACCAAAAAAATATAATATCTACTAGAGATCCACCAAAGAGGATTTACCTTCATTGGGTTCTAGAAATACCCCCCTCCTACCCACCCCCACCCCCTTGACAATTCCCTGAGCATTGATACATTGACACTGGCTATGCCACCAAATTACACATACTTTCCACAAAAATCTTAGTCTCTTGAATGAATAAAATATTCGGTGAGTGTTTTCTAGCCAAATCTCGAACAACTTTTTGTCTATGGCCATTGTTCAAGCCCCTTACATTTCATGAAAGAAAAATCATCTCTAACAATTAGAGAAGTAAGAGTCAATTGTTTTAACTGACCCTGACTCCACCAATGTCTCTCCCATTAATTTTATTTTATCCTGATCTTTCTTCTTCCCTACCTTAAGAGATTTCTTTGAAGCACCATTGTTGAGATTCTTTTGTTGAATCCCTAAAATGGGAGAGGCTCTGCTTCCTTTTCCTGATTCCAATTCCACCTTCTCTAGAGGATTATCCAACTCAACCAAGGATGGATCCTCAACCCTCCCCACAACCACAGGCATTGTCAAGACATCAGAGCTCATCAGGGCGAGATCAATTTCCATCTACACATTTGAAGATCTAAACCTCCCTAATTCCTACTTTCTCATCTTCCATAATATTATCTCCAAGAAGCACCCTAATAGGATTCATATCTTACAAATCAAAATCATCCATCACATCAAAATGATTAAAGACCCCCTCCTCCTGTCCATCTTTGAGATTTCTTTTCAACCCTCTATCCTTATTGCGAAGTTTGGCTGGAATAAAACCATCCTTATATGCTTCCTCCCTTGAAATTGGAGCTTTGCCTTTATCAACCTTAGAGGGTTGATGAGGAGGCATATTCAGAGGTTCCCCTATAGATATAACCCTAGGAAACCTCCTCTGCAAGTGGCCATATTGATGACAAATTCAACATTTAAAAGGCAACACTTCATAATCTAGTTGTTGAACACAGGAGGAAGCACCAAGCCTAATTTCCAAATAATCTAGTAAAGGCTTATTCCAAAACGGTGGACATTTCGTCATTCCCCTCCATGCAGTCGCCACGTAAATTGTCCAAATTTTGTCTGGTTATGCCCAACTAAACTATAAGTCATCAAATTCACAACTACCTAGCTCTAAAGGACTGCATATGTGTTTTTCCATAAACACCCTGTGCTCCTTTACCACAAGGATGTGCCCCATTAGACAACAGATGGTGGTAATAGGTTGGGTTTCCATTCTCTACCATGGGAAAAGACACTTGTGAGGTGTTCAATGGCGTGGACTTCACCCTACGTCCCCCTATGGTAGGCCCACGAGGACCGCCAACCTATTCCTTGTGGTCAGCGGCCACACCCTATTACCTTTTAGACCGTTGTTGCCCTCGAATCTTATCAGTCACCCCTCAATAGTTGGGTAATGATGATGGGGCTTCAGTTTCAGGAACAGAGGTTTGTAATCTAGTCAAGGATTTTTTGACCTATTAACCAGACTTAGAGGTGCTAACTCGTGAGACGACACTCATAGTTCCACCCAATGCATTCTACCAAACTGGGCACTCACTAGCCGACCCATTTGCCCATGCTACTCCCTCCAATCGACCAAGCACTATGTCCCTAGTTTATTCCTGCAAAACCTACCGAAGGACCGAGGTTCATCCTACAAAAGAAATGCTAGTCACCGGGGGCCCTGCCAACCAAAGGAAGAACTTTCGTCCTCAAGATGGTGTCAGCTAGATTTATCATTGACATTCATAAGCCACCGCCACCTATGTGCCCTATTTAGGTGTTACCTATCTCGATGAACCGTAGAGAATAGTCAATTATTCTCTACCTAAGCGATCCATCCCGGATTGCTGCAATCTCACTCAAATAGCATTAACTCGTAGAAGCATTTCATCCCAAAATTACCATAATCCTATCTCGGTTCCAGAAGAGTCAGGGAGAGAATAATCAAGGAGTTGTTCCCCCATAAGTCTATCAGATTGGATTGGAATCGGTGATATGCTTTAGTTAGGCCGATAATGGGAATCACTGATTCTATATGTAACATCATTATTACCAAGTTGAAGTCATCATCCCACCCAATCAAGGGGAAAGGGCCCTCCCACTGAAATGGAATTGAGTTGAAAAGTGGTGAAATGTGAAATTCAATGTAATGAGAGCAGTCGATGTCCCCCCCCATCTCATTATGTCCCCCCCACCACCATTTTTTCCAAAAGCCCAAAGCAGAAATTTACCTCCCACCAAGCGAAAGGCTTTGCTAACTGTCCTACCCATTTTATCGTCGATGGAGTAGAAGTGTCGTCCGGACCCCAACATCGGGAAACCGGCTTAGGTTAGGAATCCTTCAACCCAACTGGCCATTCTCTCTCTCCTTGTCAGGGAAAGGGAGAAGTTGGGATTGGGATTAGTAGGGAAAGTAGGACTAACTCAACCTAACCTTCCTTCTATCAGGACTTTCAACCAACCCCACCGGGAAGGACATAAAGGATAGAGCGACCCACCCTTCCTTCTATCTAGGCTTTCAAGGGAAGGTAGAAGGTGGGATGGGGAAATATTGAAAGGAGGAGAGACCCAACCTAACTTCTATCTGGGCTTTTAGGGGAAGGTAGAAGGTGGGATTGGGTCCTTAGGTTGGAAGGTAGGAACAGACTAATGAAGGCCCCACCAATGAACCCATTAGCCTTAGGTTGGAAGGCAAGAACCGACTAACGAAGGTTGGAAAGTTGGTACTCGATGGATAGATGGATGGTCGAAAGGACAGAAAGGCCATAGGGAGGAAGGATGGTCAGCATTACCAAAGGTTGGAAGGTAGGTCTGGGTCGCCCCTTCACCTCGGGCCCCTCTTGGGAGGGCCTTGAGCTCAGGTAGGTGACCCACCCTATACATTCATTTCTTGTGAGTTTCCCTCCACTAATCCCTATAGTTCGATTCAACCCCTTCATTTTCAACACAGATATGGACAAAGGAGATTACCTTTCTATCGATCATTTGTTGTGAAGGACCCACCAACTTGCCTAACAACAATATGATCATATGAAGAATATCATTCCTCCATAATTCTAATGGGAACAAAGGAAGATGCACTCTATAGGATTGAAGCCAACATACCAAGGCTTTAAAAACAATCCAACTTGATTATAAAAATAACCCCCCCTCAAAGGCCTTGTTACAATTAGCCAAACAATTGAATATCAACACCAAATATTGGCTGACATCATGATCTCCATTTCACCCTCAGGGTTCCATGTTTGTCGAGCCCAAGTTTTTAGAAAGGGGAGAGAAATCCTAATCCCCATGAATTTATAGATTAAAGCATGATTGATCAAGTAATTAACATCTTCCTCCAATGAATTTGGTTGGATCACCAAAATAGGTATGCCAAGGTTCCTCTCTAGGCATATGAGGACCTCCATTAACTGACGGGCCCTCACCACCCCAAAACTTGTTCAACAAATTCATAGCACTTGCATGCAAAAAATGAGGAGTATCAATCCTAGATACAATCTCCCTAAAAGACTCCAAGAAAAGGCCAACTCGTAGCCCTAGACAAAGCCATACAAACTTAGATCAGGCTAAAAAATGCTAAGAAAAACTATCTACAAATAATAAAAACGTAGAAAACCTCCTGATTCACCAATAAAAACTACTCTTGCACCTGTTAAACACCACACCACTGTGCAAGGATAGGAAACACTGCACAAAGAAATTAGAGATAATGGAGGTCACTGTTAGGCCCTGAAAACCCTAGCTTGTGCGGCTCCTCCCCTCCACGCTATCACGGTTGCTTGCCATATTAAATATTACCATTCATGCTTTGATATTAATATTTTAACATTTCTATCAATATTTTAAGCTTGGTCTAATTATTTTCAATTTTATCTAAAATATTTTGTTATGTTTTAGGAGGATGAATGGGAATTACAAGAGGTGTTTGAGGAAGATTTTGTAATTCGTGTTCTTCAACATCATTTGAGAAAGGTTTGGATTGATTGAATATAAAATTTTAACAAATCAAAACCAATACAAGAAAAAATAATTTAATTTTAACTAAAATGATCAAAAAATTATATATTGCCTCTTGTACATGAAGGCAATATTTACAAGATGGCCATAACTTAGATACAATTTAGAAATGTGTTCACTCTTTGCTTCAATCATATTTTTATACCAATTAATAAAATAGAATGAGAAAAGGTAACTCTTAGCTACCACTTATATTTGTGTTTTATGCCAACCATAATTTGCTTGTATTTATAATGTGATTGAGCCTTGACACACTTGAATTATAGTGTGCATGCATTATGTTTTTATAATGTGAGCATGTTATCTTGTATTTTAAATCTAAAATATTTTTTGATTAATTTTTGGATCCCCATCTTTGTGTGCCTACCCTTATCATAAGCACTTTAGCTTTTTCACACGCATTGGAAAGTAGATCATTCACACCATATGAAGTGGATAACATACCTCGAGTAGTTCCATTTACTAATCAAGAATACAAAGGGTGAATATAATAAGGAAATATATTACCTTATCTGACCTTCAATTTGCATCCTCATCAAAGTGATAGACTTACATGGCCACAACTTAACCAATTAGGAGAGCCACCACTAAATAGATTAGAACTTGGCATGGACCTGCACCCCACTTGCATAAAGTAAACATATTCATGAATTTCATCTAATTTATATGGTTGTTTTCAATATTTAATATATTTATATTTTATAAGTGATCCCTTCCAACAACTCATCTCAAAGGTGCACCACCCCAAGATAGCTAGTCTCTTTAATGTGACCAAGACTTTGGTAACACTATAAAAAAATTGATTAGTCTCACATGTGTGCAAATATTAAGCACCATATCAAGTCTTGTATTCTTTATTGTATTTCCAAGCCTATAAATAGGAGCTCAATTTACAGTACTCTTAAACTTTTCAAAGACCCTACAAATCTATCAACATGGATTTTATGAGCAAACTCCCCATGGAAAAACATTAGAATGATTCGATATTTTTATAGTGGAGAGGTTTTTGAAATTGGACATCATTGTTGTTTGTAATAAAAGCATCACAATACTAGAAATCATGTACCTCCTCTTTGATTATATATGGGTGCATTTTAGGCTACCTACATCTATCATGTTTGGTCATGATCCTAAATTTTTCAATTTTACAATCCTTGTGGGATGGATTGGATACATAATTAAATTGGCTCACAACGTATTATCTATAAATAGACGGTCAAATAGAGATAGTGAATCCAAACACTTGGGATGATAACCTCTTATACATCAAACATGCCTATAACCAAGATTTGCATAGTCCTATGGGGCACAGTCATTTTGAGATATATATTATGTAATAGCTTGTAAGATCTCTCAACATATCATATTGTGCACTACCAAACTTGGAGTCATACACATAGGAATGTGAAGCTTCTAAAGAATATATTTCTTTGTAGCACATTCAAAGTGTTAATTAACATGTTCACCAAATTCTCTCATGCTAGGATTAGAAAGAAAAATATAACTAAAACATGCACTACACTCCTCATGCTTTCAAGGTTGGTGAAATAATTCGATTGTATACTTACAAGGATCACTTCACGAGTCCATGATAGAAGATGAAGCCTCTACATTATGATTCATACACTATTATGCACACCTTTCTTAATTTCTTATAATACTTAGGTTTGCATCTAATGTTCAATTTGGAACTCCTCAAGGTATACTTTCCTCCACATCGTGAGTGGGCATCAACTCAACATCATTCAAACTTGGATCTGAGTGTACTTGTGCACTATCATGTAATACAAGCATTCAAAATACAATAATGCACACTCACCAAGGTTAAAATAATTTGTTATAGGGTTTACATATATCAAGTAAAGTGAATATTTATCAAAACCATGTTTAGTTTTAACAAATTTCCAAAGACAATGAGGGACATCACTTCTCAAGAAAAGGTGAATGATTAGAGTAAAACTAAATAATCCTCTAGGAAAAGTACACACCTTAAAAATCCTTGAAAATTTTGTGCTCTCCTTGATAGCAACCACACTTTGCACATAACACATGGTGCCATAGTATGCCACTATGTATAATCCTAGATCAATCTTCGCTCCATCATACACCACCATGCATGTTTTTTAAGTCTCATATGTCTACTTGGTGACATCAACATATCTATTGCATATGGGATTATTCAACCACGGGACCAAATTTCAACCATTAAGATATCTAATTGATAAGTAGTTGGAGAGTTGGCAATTTAGGAAATGAACCAAATGCACATCTTCTTGGGTAAGTGCAAGAATTTGGGTCCACAAAATGTTCAAAAAGTGGAAGTGTTTTTCCTTATTTTTAGAGTTTTTCACAGTTTGACTAAAAATTTGAAGCACTTGGTGTAAAACTCATGTACAATTTCATTATTATTATGATATATTTTTATATATATGTTGTATTTTGCATACTAGCAAAATTATGCAGGAATGTGTTATTAATATGCCACTTGAAACAATCAAGGAGTTTATAACAGGTTTGTTTTGTGAACCATCTAATGGACACTTATTTTATTTAAATGCATGCATTTTTGGGTAATGTAATAGATGTGGAAACCTTTCATTGTTAGGAGAATGTATGCTTGAAAATAGTTTACATATTTTAGATCATAATTAGTGGATGTGAAAAGATTCAAAAATGTTAAATATTCTTTAAAGGATGGAAAAAATGGAAAACATTGCAAGTTAATCATAGAAAAAAATAGTATGCATGCATTCATTAGAGAATTTAAAGATGAGATTGTACCCAAATATGTGAAGCACTCTCAATATGCTTGATGGCTTGATAGACAATTTCACACATGTAAAAACCTATTTCTAATTGGAACTAGACTATTAGTGGTTGAATTTACAAAAAATTATACTCTTGCTCCACAAGAGGATTTATCTCAATATTATAATTCAATGTACAAGTGGCCATATGTGTCTATATTATATATAAACATGCAGCTGATAATACAAAAGATAATAGAAAAAAATCAGGGAGTACCATTTCTATTTGAGTGATAATCGATTACACTCATCAGTGTTTGTCTAATATTGTTTCAATATATTTTATAAAAAAAAAAGAAAGAGAAATCCAAATGAGAGAAAATCTCATATGGCTAGATAATTGTGTGGGACAATTCAAGAATGCTATAATTTTTTATTGGTTATGTAGGGCTCACAAGGAAAATAATATCCAGCATATGTGGATATTTTTTTTAAGTTGGAAATGGTAAAGGAGAATATGATGGAGCTGGAGCATGTGTGAAAAGAGATCTTGCTAGAGAGCAACTAAAATTTAAGGATGCAAAAAAATTTAGAGATGCATGTGCAATTGTAGATTGGTGTAATACAAAATCATCTATAGGATCAAGTGAGAACTTAATAATTTGATGATTCTTTGGGTTAGTTGAAAAAGAGAATATTCATACTTGACAAAATTGTGAGACAATTAGTGGATCAAAAAAATGGCATTCATTTAAGAGTTTGAATGTAAATATGTGGACAATATGGATAAGGGAGATTGCATATTTTTGTCAATTTTGTATTGCAAGTGATTCAGAAGAATGTGAAAATACAAAATGGGTTGAAGAATGGAAACAAAGATCTTTAACACTTACACCAACACATTATCAACATGAAACAATAATTGCAGAAGATTTAATCAAGCGTTTGCATCAAATGACTATGATAATGTTTCAAACCTTGTACAAGAAGTTATTTTAATTCAATTATTTTATTTTATTACATTATTTTGTAATATATATAATTTTATATGTATGCATGTTTATATGTGAATTATATGTCACACTTTATTGAATTAAATAATTATTTTTACATGACATGTGTATGTGGTTTCACCTAAAGGGAATGAAGTGGAAACAAAGTATTAGTTGACTCGATGTGTTGAGAGAAAACATTTGTTACATCTTAGAGTGAATAATGAAAACTATGAGTATCCGATCAATTTTGTGGTTGTTTTGACACATAGCTATAAAAATACTTAATAAGACTATGAAAGACATAAGAAGATTATACACTACTCACATTTGGTTGTGGAAACCAATATAAAACTAGTTAGATATTAAGGGATACCTACTAATGAAGAGTTATGGACACTTTTTATGGAAGAGCATGCGACAATCATAGATGCATTACAAAAAAGGAGAGGATGCAAATGGTACAATAGAATAAATAAATACAAGTAAGTATATAGTTGTATATATTTAATTAATAATCAATATATAGTATTCTCAGATGATATAGAGTCAAGGCTTGAATGTATCTCCCCTTAATCCATCCTCTTATGTTAGCCTTAAGTCATCTCCTAATTATAGTTAATCATTTTATTTTTTTAGGTCTCCCAGAACTAGATGGTATTACTAACCACTACTTGTGCATTCAACAACTCATGATAAAACATAGTAGATAATTTTCTCTACTGTAGGAATTTTTGGAAAGAATGATGGGGAAGTACAGTCCAGAGATTTGTACCCCAATACTTCTTATGTAGTCTATTTATACCCCAAAGGATATAATAAGAGAAACAAGCATTTTCGGTAGGCTTCTACAAGGAATACTTAACGCATATCATAACAACAAAAAGAAACATTCATGCATTCATTGCACATATATATAATCCTTATAACTCCTTTATATTATATCATAATCATGTACAAAAGATAGATCTTAGTCTCTACTCATATATAGTTCATAAATTCCTCTTTTATCTCTACATCTATCTTTTGCATATTGTTTACATTTCATATATACATACATACCCTTGAAGGGATGTGACTCCTAATTACAAATAATGCATTTCTTTCCCTCCACAAATATTTTATGGTAGCCTATAGTAGGTTCTAACCGTATCCCTAACCTACTAATAGGAGTCACTTGAATTTGTAAGAAATTTCTAAGATCCAATTTTCTAACTTTATTTAAATTATAATTTCCTTGCATGAATTGGAATTATGACTCATAAAATGTATAGTTAATTTACTTACATTCATTATTTTTGTAGTTCCCCTACTAGTAGATCCACCATGATTGTCACTATAATGTTTTATTGAATAGATGCATTACAAAATAGAGAGGACATGCAAACATGTTACAATATAATTTGAATAGATATAGGTTAAGTATATAGTTCTATGTATTTATTTGATGGTCAATATAAAATCAATTAATTCATTGTTATTTTATAAAAAATTTAGAAGTGATTGCATGTCCCCTTAATCCAAATCCCCTTAGCCCCCCTTAACCCATCCTAGATTACATACACTTTTAACCCATCTCCTAATTATAGAACAAATTATCTCACATGACACATAATTTGAGTCATAGCTCTTAATTCATCCTCTTAGCTACCCTAAATCCATCCTCTTACATCCCCTTAAGTCATCCTGTTGACTCCCCTTAAGCTATCCTCTTACCCCCCTCTTAATTCATCTCCTAATTATATAGCTAATTTATCATATGACTTAAAGTCAAGGCTCATGTGTATCTCCCCTTAATCCGTCCTCTTATATCACCTTAATTCATTTCATAATTATATAGTTAATCATTTTTGTTTCAAGTCTCCCGCAACTAGATGGCATTGGTGACCACTAGTTGTGCATTCAACAACTCATGACAAAATATAATATATAATTTTCCATATCCTAAGCATCACTTAAATTTGTAAGGAATTTCAAAGATCCTATTTTTCCAAATTTATTTAAATTATAATTTTCCTGCATGACTTGGAGTTATGACTTGTAAAACGTATAGTTAATTTACTTACATTCATTTATTTTTTGTAGTTTCCCTACTAGTAGATCCACCATGATTGTCACTACAAATTTTCATCATAGATGTTGTGAACCATGGTTCCAAACCTGCACATACACAAGAAACAATCAATATATTAAATCAAATGCAAGGTTAGTAACATGATTCCTCAAGAAATTCATTTAAATTGCAAAAGAAAGATGGAATGAGATGAAGAACACAACAAAACTTAAAACATATCAAATCCTATTCTAAAGCAAAGCAAACTCTTAATCTCTTGAGGGAATTGGTGCCAATTTGATGTGAAAATTGGCCATTTCCCAACCCCAATGATGCAATGGTGATTTGGTGATGAAATTGATCCACTTTGATGAAGAGTGATGAATGCTCCAAGATAAAAACCTGCATAACCTAGCTATAATCTCAAAAGTATGGATGAAGATTGCTAAAGATTTGAGCATAGTAAGTTTACTCAAGTTGTGGATGCCAAATACAATAGAGGAGCTCTCTATTTATAGAATGACAAGTTGAAAGAATGCCCAAAATAGAGCAATGTGGAACTAAATTTCATCCAATGGCAAAGTGCCACTTGTCCAAATGTTAATGGGCCAAGGATGTGTAAGTTTTGATGAATGTGCCAATAAATGCCAATATTTGAATTTTGAAATTGTATTAATGACAAGGTGGAGGGAGAGTCAAATGGAGTAATGGCCACTTGGCTCAATACAAAAGGACTTGTAAGAGGGAATGAATGCCTTGTTGGAAGGACAAAGTCAACTTAGATTTGAATTTCAAATTTGAAGAATATTTCTCCTTTATGCCATGTTGAAGATAAATAGAGATTTAATAAATCAAATAACTCTATTTTCATGTGCAAGTGGAAAAAGATGGAGGATGGGACATGAGAAGCAATTAAATTAATCAAGGTTAATTAATTTAATGAAGGATTAAATGATGTGACCTATTTGACTTAAATTTATGGATTGATTTAAATCAAATATGAGAAGAATTATGATTTAAAGATTTAATTAAATAAAGGGTTTTGATTTATTTAACTAAGGGGATGAAGGTAGATTAAATCAAATAAGGTTTTAATTTATTTAATTTAATGGATGAACTTTAGAGATTTAATCAAATAACATTGATTATTTAATTAAATAGGGATAATTAGATCAGACTGGTTGATTTAATTACCGAGAAAGGATGACTTAATTAGATAACTAATTTATTTAATTAAGAGAGGAATATTGATGAATTTAATCAAATAAGGGAATTTCATTAAATGGTTAGACCGAAGGATGATTCAGGATGAAGCATTGTTAGTGGTCAGGATCAAATGTCCAACGTCAATTAGTACATTTTACGCGTCTACATTTTGCCCCTCTTTGAAGCAACACACTTGTTGTGTTGATTCAAAGAATAAACGATCTCGATCAAAGCCAAAAAAAATCATTTTCAAAATTTTGCCCCACTACTGCCCCGGCAAGAGAAAAAATGCTAATATATTGCCCCCTCAAGAGATTGGACAAAAATTTTGATTTTTGGGTGATCTCGCGAAAAAATAGGACAAGGTGCCTAACAGGTCCAGAAAGGCTCCAGGAGGCCAAAAACGTGTCTAAACGCAATAAAACGATGTAAAACAAGCCTCAACAGGACAAAAATAGGTTCAAGAATTCAAAACCCTAGCAGGCTAGCCAAACAGGGTAAAAAACCCTAATTTTTAGTCTTAAAAAGGCTTCGAGGGGTCACTTCTAATTCATTTTCATACAGCCTTTTAGCGATTTTGCGATTTGAACTCTGATATTCTGATGAGATGGCGCAATGATAGCTTCCAATGCATATTTTTGGTCAAGTCCAGACATACCAGCGACCTCTCGGCATTGGGGCACCGGTAAGTGATCCTTACTTGAGCTTCGTCTTTCATTTTCTGTGCTCATTTAATGCTTTTAAACTTAGCTTCTCTGTAGCAGTGCTATATAGCGCCACTCAAAATTCAAACTACACCACTCGGTGGTCCAAACTGGCTCACCACCGTAGAATGCATCGCCGCGATGGAGTTTGGAGTTTGGAAACAAACTTCAAACTTTGACGCATATGCTACCTCCAGCGAGGGCATTTCAAAGTCCGACGCGGCGATGGACTTTTAGACTAGGGTTTTTGCCAAACTACGCCACTTTTTAGAAAAGTGCACCGTGGCAGTGCATTTTAAGATTTTGACAATCCTAATGTCGCAGTTTGCAAATTTTAAATTGCAACGCCTTCACAGATAGTGATGCTAGGTTGGATTTTTTGATGCTTGGAATAAAATTTCTCAAAGGTTTTAACATGGTGACCTTTCCTGATGCAGGAGGCGGCGAGGGAGCTCTATTCTCGGGAGTATACATCGCGGGAGATTTTTGGTTACCTGTGAGATCTGAGCGATAGGGAGCAGGATCGGATGCGAGATATGGGACTATGGTACATTGCTTATGCAGCACCCGTGTGGACCCACCTTGGGATGATATCAGTGCTTGCTGAGAGATGGCACAGTGAGACCTCATCCTTCCACCTTCCTACTGGCGAGGCCACCATCACCCTAGAGGACATGTGGCGCATCCTTAGATTGCCAATACATGGGTGGTGCATTATTCATGATATGGATGTCGGATGGGATGCTTGTCACACAGTCCTTGCTACAAAGGACGTTATATACTGCAAGGGTCAAATAGAGTTAGAGCGTCACAGGTCCCTGACTTCACCCTTCCACTTGGTGGTTGTAGCAATCATTTCAGGTCTCGTTGCCCCAGATCGGAAAGGCCGATATTTCAATCATGACTGGGGGCTTTGCTGGGAGCGGATGGTGATGCGCAATAGGCCTGTTCATTTTGCTTGGGGACCTGTTCTTCTAGCCTCCCTCTACAGGGATTTACACGAGTATGTCTACCTTGACGGCAAAGCACTTGGAGCAGGTGTCACACTTCTTCATGTGTGGGTGTGGGAGCACATCTCCATTCTTTGGCCACGAGTTGTTCCAGTGCCGATGGGGTCTGATGATCCCCTAGTATGGCGCTACAGAGGCGGTGTGTCCTTTACACACATGGGCGAGCACGAGATTCCTCATTGGAGAAGGGTCTTGGATGATATGCAAGTCTTCACCTGGCACCCATACCTTGGTCAACCCAGATGGGCTGATGATGTACAGCAGTTATTATTTGCCTGCCAGGACCACTTTATGCAGGGGCGAGAGCATACGATGGTCGAGAGATACCTACCAGGGTGAGTCTAGCGTCAGTTTGGTGAGCCACAGGACTGGCCAAATGATGACTATGTGGCTATATTTTCTCACACAGTATCGTAGGGCTCGTGGGGGCGATATATTCCTGCCTCTGAGGTGGTAGACAGTTTCAGACAATTGGTGGCTCAATCATGGGTATATGATCAGGGACCCGCATATCCAGGCATGACACAGGCCTACATAGATTAGTTTCGACCACCCCTACAATTGACAGTTCCAGGTGCACCCTTCACTCGACAGAGATCGAGGGGCTAAGGGGGAGGATGAGGACAGAGAGAGGGTGAGCGATAGGATCAGCTAGTCAACGTTCTAGTTCAGCAGGTCTAGGCAGATGTTCATAAGCAAGATCAAGACTAGGGGCCAGCCAAGCAACAGGATCAGGTAGATGCACCACCACGAGTTGAGGGTGAGGGTTAGCCTCATGTGCAACCCCCCCAAGCACAGCTAGCAGAATAGCCAAAACCCCGAGATGCACTGATTGCACAGCTGCAGGCTCAGATTCAAACTTTGATGGTGGACAGGGATCAGGCCAGGGCCCAGAGAGACCAGGCCATTTTGCAGAGGCAAGCCGCAGAGGTAAAGGGGGCTACAGAGATGGGTTGGAGACAGTAGTTAGAGAGCATGGCGGCCTCCTCCTCTCAAAGCACAGTGCCTCTTCATTCTTACAGGGAGGCCATTCAGGAGGCGGACTATTATCGTTTGCATTATCATCAGGCCGTACCTAGAGCAGCCTGTGCCCTAGATTACTCATAGTGGACTAGCCACAGACCAGCAAAGGGTCATGGTGACAGGGGCGAGGGCAGCAGACAGGAGGGTTAAACCTTATTTCGATCGAGATATTATTCTTTCGTGCCATATGGGCTCATTTTTTATAGCCCGTTGGGCCTTTTTGTACTTATTGACATACACATGTACAGTGATCTGATTATTTTGTACTATGAAAGTTACCCGATGATATATATATGAGATGATGATTTTGATATGATGTGATGTGTATCATTTATTTATTATGCATTTATGGATGGTTCTATTTCTATATGCTATGCAATAATGTTATGGTGTTATGCGATGTATATATGGATGCATTTCTTTCTGATGGTGTATGCATTATGTGATGGTTATGTGACTAATAGATCTATATTATTCTTCTAATAAATGACATATGATATACAAATTGATTTACATGATATGTGATATGGATGGATGATATATACGTTTTTATGATGATGTAATCTATATGATGATTTATGTATGTTGATGCAAATGTGATGATTTTAAGATGCTTATAATAACAAATCTATATTATCCTAAACAACTTAAATGATAATGTAATGCATGTGAGATAGATGATGTGATATGCAAAATGGTATGGAATGATTTGTAAAATGAAATACAAAAATGATTGCGATGTGGTTATTTATGAGATGTTCTATATGATATGGATGAATGATGGATGATATGTATGTTTTTATGATTATGTATGATGCAATGTGAATGTAATGGTCATGCTTTATATGATATACCTTGAAAATGATATGGCTTTAAGATGCTGAGAATAACAAATATATATTATCCTAAACATGTTAGATGATTGTGAGATGTATGTGATGCATTTGTTAATGATGTGATGTGATGTATTATATGAAATGATATGTTAATGAAAAGTAGTATGATGATGCTTTATGCTATGCAAAATGAATATAATGTGAGAGATGACTTTATGATGTTCATGTGATGACATAATAAATGTTTTTATGAGATGGTCTATATGAATATGTATGCTTATAATGTGATGGATTATCTATAATGCTCATGTACCTATTATGTTTGATTATGCAGTAGATGGTAATATGAAATGATTTATGAAATGTTTATGCAAATGAATGTTATGCGATGGTTTATGTGATGAATGCAATGTGATGAAAAAAGGATGCAATGTGATGAAAAATGGACGTGTTGTGATGATTTATGAATATGTTTATTTATGAAAAATGCTTATAATAACACATTTATATGATGATGGAGATGCAATGCATATGTTTCCTATATGATATGTTATGCAATATGCTAACGATTTGTGGATGCAAGATCGATGATGATGATGATTAACTGTCATAGTACCTTGTTAGTGTGAAGAGAAAGAAGGGATGAAAGAAGATAAGACATTCCAATAATACATAAGATGATGAATATGAAAATGATGATGACTACTTTCCGAGGAGTTAGGATTTTTGAAGGGCCAATTTCCTTATGTTTGATAACACACGTGGTATGATGCATCAAGGTATAGAGAACCAGGATGGCATTGTACTTGGTGTGGTGGACTTTGACTCAACAAATAGATAGGAGTATTCTTGTTCACACCTAACATACAGAAACCTTGCTAGGATGCACTTTAGAAGTTTCAAACATCTCAGACCAAAACACGGAAAGGTATAACCTATCAATGCAATAGTCAACAAGCTATCCAAAACACCCTCTATACATATCTAACAAAGCAAGTATTCGCCAAGTTATATTACAAGAACGTCCAACAAGCATAGCAGACAAAAGATAATGATCGTTGTCCCATTCCTATCTCTCTAAATCCTTTGTTCAGATATCATCAAGAGGTCCTTGGAATGAGCGCAATAAATAAGATAAAATCACGTAAACAAACAAGCTAATATTCTTCATACCGTTAGCCAAAGGAAACTATGTTTTGAAGGATAAGAACCGAACTTATTGCCAATAGATGATGTCCATTATTGAAACGATATATCCTAGGACATATTAGTGGATGGTGGCACGCCATTTCATTTATCCCAAGTGCTTGGTTTGATAAAAGGTGCCCATTGTAGGAAGGATTCATCCTAGGATGTGATTTTATCAAACAATGATGAGATTGATTTTAAGACTGATAAGCTATTGGTACAAAAAGTTGATTAACTTGTTTACTGACTAACTTAAACCTGAGACTTGATGTTTTGAGTTTTCACTTTTCACCTACTAGACTTGTTTCTAATTGTTTCACCAAAGGCTGAGGATGACGATCATTTATTATGAGTGATGTTTATTGCGGGTGAAAGCGAGATGAGATGGATGGATTTTTTTTTCAAATATTTGGATGTTTTTGGAGTTTTTGAAATGTTTTGAGATTGTTTTTGCATTTTTCGAGATTTTCCAAATGTTTTGATTTTTGATTTTCCAATGTTCTTGGGTTTCTAATATTTTGACCAAGAGACTAACCTAAGGACCTATCCTAGGGGCCTCGGGGGCTGATCAACAGATTAGCCTTGCCTATGTTATACATGCAGAGACCACGTAGTTCGATCGACGACTTGACCGATTTACATGATGAAGATATACATGATGAAATGTCAATTTATTATGACGGAATCATAAAGGACTGACCTAAGTGTCTCAAGGGATGATCAAAGATCAACCTTGCCTATGTTTAAGGCTCGTGAGACCCGTAGTTCAACTAACGATTTGACCGATTTATAGATGAAGATATACATGATGAGATGTCAGTTTATTATGACTTAACTCCTAAAGGACTGACCTAAGTGTCTCTGGATGATCAAAGATCAACCTTGCCTACGCTCAAGGCTCGAGACCCGTAGTTCTACAAGACGACTCTGTTTTTGACCTTTGACTAATTTTTTGACCTGTTTTTGGATTTTGATATGTTTTGAATGTTTTGGATTTTGTGATTTTCGATGTTTTTGGATTTTTTGGTTTTTTTGATGTTTTTTGATGTTTTTGGATTTTTTGAGATTTTAGGACTTCAAGAATATACATGAATCTGATATGATGAGAACATGCCCCTAGCGTGATGCAATAGACTACTCCAATAAATCCAGGACAAATTGACCTTGAGGATGGGCTGAGTAGTACTAGGAGAGATTATGATACGAACACAGGACCAAGCTATGGTGCAGATGCGGGTGGATGAGTGATGGATGGGGATCTGAATGTGATGGATGATGGAAACGTAATGGATGGATGATGCAAAACAAGTTGTAAAGATTCTAATGGATGGAACATGTTTATTTACACAAGGCGCCTGTTTGCCAGGTTTTCACCAAGGTACTTGTCCACAATGCCACCGAAGTGGTTTTCACTAGAGAACGATTTTTCTCTTTACTGTTTTTGATCCTTTTTTCTAATTTTTTTTGGATTTTTTACTTTTTTGAAAAAAAATTGTCACCAAGATGCCTATTTTCCAGGTTTTCGCCAAGGTAACCATTTTTTCAGGACATTTTTTGATTTTTTTGATTTTTTGGGTTCTATACCTAGAGAGATTAGGCATAAAACTTTTTGAGATGGGAGCTATTCATGGGCTCGTGCAAAGGTTCCCCTTCAGGTGTTGATAGTTGATATGCCCTTGACTTATAGCTTATTGTGATAACAAATGGTCCGAACCAATTGGGTTCAAATTTTCCTTTACTATTTGGATTTGGGACGTTCTTCTGATTCTCCTTTAGTACCAGTTCTCTGACTTGGAAAGTCTTGCTTCTGATTTTCTTGTTATAGATCCTCTTGAGTCTATTCTGATAGACTTGCAAATGATTTAAAGTGTCTATACACCGCTCATCCAGTAGCTCCAATTCATTCAGTCTTGATACTCGGTACTCTTCATCCGTGATGAGGTTTTTTAGTGATATTCTTAGTGACAAGAGCTCGATCTCAATGGGGAGTACTGCTTCTGATTCGTAGACCAGGGAGAAGGGGGTGGCGCTAATGGGTGTGTGGATACTAGTTCAGTAGGCCCAGAGGGTGGGATTGAGTTGCATATGCCAGTCACGACCTGCGTCATTGACTGTTTTCTTGAGGATTTTTAAAATGGTTTTATTTGTGGCTTCTGCTTGGCCATTGCCTTGGGGATAGTATGGGGTGGAGAAGTGATGTTGGATTTTGAATTTTTCACACAAGTTGCGAACATCTTGATTCTTAAATGGTGTCCCATTATTTGAGATAATAGCTTGTGGGACACCATAGTGGAAAATGAGATAGTTCAAGATGAACTTTGATATTTGCTTTCCAGTTATATATGTCATGGGTATGGCTTTCACGCACTTGGTAAAGTACTCAGTGGCGGTTATGATGAACTTGTGGCCATTAGATGAAGTGGGAGTGATTTTTCCAATGAGATCGAGTCCCCACTGCGAAAAGGGCCATGGTGTGATGATGGGATGAAGTTCTTGAGTTGGAGCATGGATGAGGTCCCCATGTTGATGACATTGTAGACACCTTCTGACGTAGTCATGTGCCTCTCTTTCCATTGTAGGCCAATAATACCCCATCCTTAGCAATTTCTTTGCTAGGGTCATTCCACTCGAGTGTGAACCACAAATGTTGTTATGTACTTCACAAATGTTGTTATGTACTTCAATTAAAGCGATCAATGCCTCCTCGGCGTTTAAACAGCGTAATAAGGTTCCTTCTATGCTCCTACGATACAAGGTATCTCCTAGGATGATGAATTGGGATGCCTTTTTTATAAAGGTTCATTTTAAGGTTGAGGGTAAGTCAGCAGGTATGACACCTATTCACAGGTAGGTATAAATTTCATGGTACCAGGGATCACCGGGACCAAGGATTTCACACACAAATTCTGATTATGGTACCTCGAATGCAGGCACAAGAAGCTGCTCTACCAAGAATTCATATGAGGGATGTCCGGTAGGGATCCAATCATTGCCATGGCATCTATTGCTCTATTGTTTTCTCTGGGAATCTGCTCAAATGTGATTTCGATAAAGGATTCCTTGAGAGTCTCCACCAATTTCTTTTATGGAGTGAGCTTATCATCCTTAGTCTGGTACTCACCATTCACTTGGTTTATTATCAGTTGGGAGTCTCTATATACTTTGAGGGCCATGAGGTGCCACTGCACTAGTATTTTTAGACCTATGGTTACAGCCTTGTATTCTACAATGTTGTTGGTGCAGGGGAATGTCAATTTATATGATCTTGGTATGCAGTCCCCTTGTGGGGTGATAAAGAAGACATCGGCTCCTGATCCATGTTGCATGTATGATCCATCAAACTAAAGTTTCTAGTGGTCAGCTATGTTGAGATTGAAAATGGATTCGTCTAGAAACTCTAAGATGAGAGGATTCTCTTAATAGATTGGTGCTTCTACAAGTTGATCTATGATGACTTGGCCTTT
Organism: Sequoia sempervirens; assembly: GCA_007258455.2. Classification (NCBI taxonomy): domain Eukaryota; kingdom Viridiplantae; phylum Streptophyta; class Pinopsida; order Cupressales; family Cupressaceae; genus Sequoia; species Sequoia sempervirens. Next base: position 88,018 of record VDFB02183114.1, on the reverse strand, counting down.
AATTGCTTTTCGCTCCACATATTCAATGTCATACTCTGATAGTATCATGATCCATTTAGCCATCCTTCCTGTGAGCATTTCCTTTGAGAGTAGGTACTTGAGGGGGTCAATCTTGGTGAGGAGTTTTATTTTGTGTGCTAGCATGTAATGTCTAAATTTCTGTGAAGCAAACACTACTGCTAAACATGCTTTTTCGATAAATGAGTAATTTAACTCATGACCGACCATTGTCCTGTTGATATAATATATGGCTCTTTTTGTCCCATTTTTGTCATGCTGAGTTAGGAGAGCTCCAAGGGTTGTTGTTGTTGCTGACACAAAGAGAATCAATGGCTTTCTTGGGATAGGTGGCATGAGGACTGGTGGTGTAAGAAGATATTCTTTGATCTTATTGAAGGCTTATTCACACTTGTTATCCCACTTTTACGCTACTCCCTTGTGAAGTAGGTGAGAGTATGGATTATGTTTATCTGCCAGCTGTGCTATGAACCTTCGGATGGACTGAAGCCTGCCTTGGAGACCTCTTAATTGTTTCAATGTTTTGGGTGCCTCCATCTCAAGGATTACTTTTACCTTAGCAGGATCTACCTCAATACCTCTCATTGATACTATGTATCCTAGCAACTTTCCTGATTGTACTTCGAAGATGCACTTCTTTGGATTTAATCTAACCTTGTATTCCTCCAGCCTGTCAAAAATGGCACTTAGGGTTGCTATGTGATCCTTCCTCTTTCTGGATTTGGCTAGTATGTCATTGACATAATCTTCAACAGTTTTATGTATCATGTCATGGACGATTAACATCATGGCTCTTTGGTATGTTTCTCTTGCATTCTTCAAGCCGAATGGCATCATATTCTAGCAGTAAGTCCCCCATGGACAAGTGAAGGTCGTTTTGTGTTGGTCTTCTTTAGCAATCATCATCTATTTGTATCCCAAGAAACCGTCCATCAAGGAAAGTATTTTGTGTTCTGTCATCATGTCTACAATAATGTCAATGTTGGGCACCGGGAAATCATCTTTTGGACATGCCTTGTTCAAGTCCCTGAAATCTGTGCAGATTCTGATTCCCCCATCGGGTTTTGAGACGGGAACCAGGTTTGACACCCATTCTGGATAGTCAATTGGTCGAATGTATCTTGCATCCAATAGCTTTTTTAGTTCCATTTTGACTAGCAGGGTGATCTGAGGGTGCATTTTCTTGAGCTTTTGTCTAACAGGCTTTTCTTCAGAGTATACTGCTAGGTGATGAACTACAATTACTGGATCGAGCCCTGGCATGTCTACATAGCTCCATGCAAAATTAACTTGTCTTTCTCTCAAGAAGGCTGCTAGGAGTTCTTGTTCTTCTGACAGTAATGACTCCGCATAGAATGTGATGTGCAGAGTCTCCTCTGTTCCTAGATTAACTAGATTGCACTTTTCTTCTAGGACTACTGATTTTTCCTGATGAAGGGCTTTGAAAGGAAGATTGAATCCTCAGGTGCCTCAAAGAGGTTTTCACCATTGGATGTGTCCTTTCTTTTTACTTTTTTCATGTCAGAGAGTACCACAATGTGGTTTTCACTCAAGGACTTAAATATTATTCTTAATTTCTCACTTTTGCGACTGAGGGATTCAATCGTTTCCCCATAGTATGCATGTGTATCTAGCTCAATGATTAATCCTGCTTTGTGATCCCTGCATAGAATATTATCCCATAGTCCCATGAATTCTAAGAGTGCCTCATTGTTTTTGAATGTGTCAAGAATTGGTGGTCCTCGTTGGTCATAATCGATGAGTTGGGGGTAAACTAGGTAGATTTCATGATTTTGATGGTCTGACTCAAAGGATAAGGTGCTAATCATGAGAAGGGTGGTATCCTCAAAGAGTTTAGGTAGGTTGGTTATGGGATCCTCATCATCACTACTACTACAGACGTCAGTTATGTCAAATGTAAAGTTGTCTATGACTCGACCGGTAGATATGGGTAAGCGAAGTTTGACTGCGGATTGTTGAGGAGGATTATTGACCTTTCTAACTGGAGGACTTCGGCCATGTATGGTTATACTCAGAGGGGTACATCCAAGGCCAAGATTTCTCATTCATGTCTCTGAAATGATAGGTATTAAAAGCCCATTGTCATTTTTCCCAAGTCTTTGGTTTCTATCATAGCCCATTGCGAGCATCATTTGCAAACCTTTGCTTCTATCATCCATTGGTAGATCGATTGTTGGTCTATTATCTTGGTATAGGAGATGAGATGGGTCCTCCTCTATGACTTCTTGGCCAAGATATCCCCAACTTCTAAAGTTGGGATATTCTTTAGGGGATGTTTGAGATGTGGAGGCTTCATTTGATTACGGACGTCCTCGTGATTTGGGAGATTGTGGTAACTCTTCTACCACAAAAGCATTTTTGGGAATCGTGTAGTTTCCACAACCATTATCCTGGATGATGACTTGATATTGAAGATGGTGGGGATGGCGGGAGTGGTGGGTGTCTCTGTCGCATAAGTGGATGTGAGAGTGGCTGGATCAATGTACGGTGTTGATGGGCCTTCATCATTTTTAGGCACTTGAGGAATTTTGTAGTATTTTGCCTCAAGGCTTTTGCAGTAGGATAATGGTTTGGGATCTCCATGGATGGTGACCTCTTATCCTTCATATGTGAATTTGACACATTGATGGAAGGTTGATGCTACTGCTTGCATTGCATGAATCCATGGACATCCTAGGAGAATGTTATAAGGTAAGTCAAGGTCTAGGACTTGACAGGTGGTTTCCATGATAGCTGGCCCTACTTGAATAGGGATTCTAATTGTTCCCTGGGACACTCTTTCCTGATTGTAATACCTTTTCCTTTGTCGATGGAATCCTCTGAGATTTTTAACTACTTAATGAGCTTGAGGGAACAAATATTCAAGCCTGCACCTCCATCCACCAAGACTCGCTTGACTTTACTTTTCTACACTAGGACCTCTAAATGGAGTGCACGGTTATGAGATGGTTGAGCAGGAAAGTCTTGGTTAGAAAATGTAAGGAGATTCAAGGTAATGATGTTTCCGACCATAGCTTGGAATTGTTCTGCATCAAGATCTGCGGGGACAATGGATGAAGCCAATGCTTCCTCAAGGATTTTCTTGTGGGCGGATGATATTTTTAATAACTCTGTGATGGAGATTTGTGTTGGGGTTCTTTTTAGCTGATATAGGACATTGTAACCATTGGGAACAAATTTTGAATTGGACATGAAAGTTCTGTTTGGTTGAGATGATCCTGCGATAGTAACTTTTTCGCCTCTTGTGGTGACTCCACAATCGGCTTGAGCTCCTTTGATAGTGATTACTGCACAGTGTTCATCTAGGGAAGCGATAACAGTTTCATACACATGATTCACATTTTTGAAGGTGCCTTTCCCCTTATCAGTGTTATTGTTTCCTTTATTGTTATGGTTAGGCATCAGATTTGTGTATATTTTGAGGTTTTGGTTTCCTGTTGGTTGTTCCACATTTATGATTCTTTGATCAATAAGGTCTTGGACTATGTTCTTTAACCTCATGCAACTGTTCGTGGTGTGCCCTTTGATTTTGTGGAAGTCGCAGAGCTGATTTTCATTATACCAAAGAGGTTTAACATTTGGTTCTTGGTAGTTCTCGTAGGTGGGAATCTTGATGAGGTTTTCATTTATTAGTTTCTTCATGATGACTTCAAGTGGTTCCCCAAGAGCAGTACTTTCGCTTGGTAAAATTCTTGTTTCGCTGGGGTGGTCCTCTTTGGTCATTAACGTTATTGATTGCTTGGTTGTTTGGTTGTTGTGTTGTTGTGTTCACTTGATGATGGTTATGGATTTGTTGTGGTGTGGGTGTGTTTTTCTGAGGGGCACTGATGACAACTTTGACATCGATGACACCATCGTTGGTAATATTTTTGTTTCTTGCCCATGTGCGAGGTTTGTCATTGTAATTGGTGGGTGGGCGATTGTTTTGTTGTTTAGGATATGCAATTAATCCTCCAGGTTGTGTCATAAGGGCTCGTTCGATGTTGAGCGCCTTGGAAATCAACTAATCGTATGTGGTGATTCCTTGGACCTTGAGATGGAATGCCAAGAGGTCGTCAAGGCTAGATATGATAGTCCACACTTATTGTTCCTCAGGCATGACCCATTTGCTCCGATTGGCCTTGGATCGCCATCGTTGTAGGAATGAAGCAAATGATTCATTCTTACCTTGTTTCAAAGCTAAGAGCTCCTCTAGACTAACATCCATGGCAATATTGCATGCGTAGTTTTTGATGAATGCATCTATGATTTCTTGGAATTTTTTGATGCATGTGGGTAGGTGAGATAACCATTACATGGCATGGCCAACCAAACTCCTAGGAAATAGTCACATCAGATAGGTATCGTCATACGCGACTTCCATGCAATGAACCTAGAATTCCCTGATGTGATCTTCAGGGTTTCCCATCCCCCGATACATGTCGAACTTGGGGATCTCAAATCCTTTCAGGAATGGTTTCATCACAAGGATCCTGTCAAATGGATAAGGACACAAGTTGTTGGATGTTTTTTGGTTCGCCCTGATTGAAGATCGAGCACTTGTTGTGAGAGTAATTTGATTTGTGCTGCGACATCTTTTTGTGGATCAGGAGGTGGGATGAAAGTGTTCTGAGGTGGTTCGCTTGTGGGTGTGATGGGTTGATTGGTTGATGTGTTGATTGGTGGTATTTGCACATTATGTTGAGCCATGTATGCTTTCACTTGTTGTATAAACATCGCTTGTTGTTGGTCTTGTTGTTGCTATGCCAAGATTGCTTGTTGTTGCACCAACAACGCTTGTTGTTGGGCTGCTAATTGGGATGCTTCTTGTTGCTCTTGGTATTATTTTACCGCTTGTTGATATGCTTGTAGTTGTGTTGCTTGTTTTTGTGTAAGATATTGCACTTGTGCTTGTGCTTGTTGTGCTTGATATTGGGAGTGCACTTGAGCTTGTGCTTGGGCTTGTGCCGCTTGTTGTTGTAATAAGATTTGGGCTTAAGCAACCTGTTGTGCTTATTGTGCTTGTAATGTGGCTTGGGTTACTTGAGCAGCTTGCGCAGCTTCAATGGCTTGCTGAGTAGCTAGTTGTGCGGCTTGTTGAGCAGCTAGTTGCATGACTTTTTATTTTTCTACTTGCAGAAATGCCTTTTGATAAGCATCTTGTTGAGTTGCTTGTAATTCAATGTTCTATTGATTTGATGTATTGGAGCTTGGTGGTGGTGGTGGTGGTGGAGGTGGATTTGGAATGGTGTTCATTGTGGTGGTGAGAGGTGTTGTTGTGTTGATGGTCGGGTTTTGAGTGGTAGATAGTGTGATCGATGTGGTTGGTCCTTAAGATATCATGTTTTGAGATGTTAGGGGGGTGGTTGATGATGTGGTAATTACTTGTGTAGTTGTCATTTGTTGTTGCGATGTCGATAACAAGTTTTGAGAGTTTAGCATGATGTTTTGATTGATGTTCAGGATTTTGGTTTGATTTTGATTAATATTTGGTAAGGGTGGAAGCCCTAAGCCAAGTAGTGGTGTGGATGATGATGGCAATGGTGGAAGTGGTGAAAATGTGAGGGATGTGATCTCTTAATGAAATGTTGTAGTGTCAAAAATTCCCCTTGGTCTGAACATGTCACCTTCTCCCTATGAGGTTAAGGGGAGAGAGGTTTGGGGTGTTGCGTGAAAGAATGATGATGATGGGTTATTGGAATCATGAAAAGTGAGAGGGACATACGTATGTAATGGATTTTGGGGTACGGTTTGTCCCAAGATGGTATTTGCGTCCAAATCCTGATTGTTGACAAGGGGGTGTTTTGTATGGCATTGAGAAATGCACTTCCCTTGCTGACACTGGGTTGAGTTGGAGCAAAGGATGATGTGATTTGCGGGATGTTTTGAGTGATACTTTTGGATGGGGGTGTAGATGAAATGGGGATGGTGGATGAGATTGGGGGTGTGATCCCAAAGGATGGTTCCACAATAGTGCTCACATCGAAATCAAAAGGGATTTTAGCCCCTTGCTTTGCTAATTCAAGCATGTATAGTGAGGGGTTGAGCCTCATCATGATATTGATAATCTTATGATTCTCTAGATTTTGAACCATTTCAGTGATTTCCTCATGTGACATCCCAAAGGTAAGATCCTCTTCTTGGCTTTCCTCTTGTGGATTTTGTGATGATGAAGGAACATTGGTTAAAGGATTACTTGATTCAACGAGATTCATTTCAGAATTTGTTTGGCTTAGGTCACTTGAAGCAGGTATTTCTTTGTTGGTTTCCATGTTCTTGTGTTGAGATCTAGTCTGCACCATAAAATAGGGATCAATTTAAGAATATGGGAGATGAATCTCTAATTCTTTGGATTGATATATCTTTTAGTACAAAAGGAGAATTTTTTAGGATGATTTAAGTATCAAAGGGTGATAATGATATGGATGTTTGATGGATGATTGGAACTTTTGAGAAAATATTGAAGGGTATGTTAAACTTTAGGACTTGATTTTGGGATTGATTTGTTTTGGATTCGGATTTTGGTGAACTCATGGACTCTAAGAGGTTGGATGTTGTCCTAGAGTTAAATCATTCACAAGATGCTAATTTTTCTAGGTGTGAGAAGAAGGATTCATCTAAACACTCCTATCCAAACAAGATGATTTTGATAATGAGCTCCTAAATCCCAAGATGTTGGATGTTTATCATGGGATGAATTTTTTCACAAGGGTTGATAATTTGATCAAATATGTGGAGAAGGATGCATCTACACACATTCAATCAAACAAAGTAATTTTGGATTGATTTCAAATGATCTGCCCAAAGTTTAACATGAAGGATTTTTCCAAGATTTTCGAAGAGTTGATGATGAGATGTTTTTGGTTTTGATGTTCAAATATGGATGAAGGTTTTATTTTGATCCTAGGATATACCTAAAAAGACACTTGTTTTACTAGACCTCGGTATTGAAGAACATGCAATACTTCTAAGGACCTCTATAACTAAGAAGTGGTTCAAATTGAGCATACATTTTTGGATTGTTCAAAGGAATGAGTCTATAGAACCTTGTGAATTTTTTGCTTATTTTGATATGTTGTTTTTTATTGCACTTCCTAATGTACTTTTTGATGACCTTTCGAGTGTGACTCCTAAATTTTGAACTTTGACTCAAGGACTTTCGTTTTGGGATTTTGACTTTCTTGGAAATCATGAGGAATTAACACATGTGAGAGCCAATTTTGTTATCTTTTCTTGTGATTTTTTTTTACCACAAACACTTCTTTTGATTAGGTTTTTAAACTAGATGTCTAATGTCTTAATTTCTTCGAATCCCACAAAGTATGCTATGTGGAAATTTGATGAATTCAAGGCAAGGGTCACCTATTGTTTATCTTTAGTAGGAAAAATGAGATGTAAGTTCAAGTGTTTAGAAACCTCTAAGGATAAAATCCCAAGGGAAAGAAATAACACATGAATTTGGCCAATTGTATTTGCCTCCTAAAGGGTTTGAAATTTTGATGATGATGTTAAGTGTTTATTTCCAAAAAAAATTTGAACAAGCAAAGCGTTTTGTAACCAAGAGAAAGTACAATCCTATGGATATGAAAGACAATATTTGTTGAGTCCCCACTTGGACAAGTCCAGCTACGCTTATCTTTAGTGAATGGTTAGATGCTTGACCCCACTGGCTCCCCTCCACAACACTCACTTATACGGGGTAGCCAAGCATCAACACCCATAAAACTCCCATAGCATGCTTTCCATTTCTACTAAAGACCGTAAAAGTGTGGGGCGGCTTCAAAATGACCATTCTTGCACCAACAAATAGATAGGGATTTTGGCCTTTCTACAACAAGGGTTTTAATTCAAACTTTCCATTCGTAGGAGTTCACCCAATGTGGTGAGAGACCATTGTTTCCCTTCTCATCAAAGTCAACCACGTGATACTGGCGTTTATTCCAGTACCCACATTTATATCCCGGCTAGAAATACTCCTAGCTTTAGAGTGTTATCTGAGTCGCTCCCTTGGGTGAGTATTTTTCCCCAAGGTAGGCACTCTTTAAGATAAACAAAAGTAAGCAAACATATTCATAGTTCGATCAACCTTCGCTTAGAAACAAAGGGAGAACACATGCAATAGGTTTACTCACACTCGCAAAGTTTGTTAAATTTTAAACCCAAATCGAAGTGTAAGGGAAATTACTTACGCAACTTAATGTCACAAAAGCCTTTTGATTCTCAAGATCGCCGTGAGGCATGAGAGAAGCGATACGCCTTTTGATGATATTACTTTGTGTAATTAATTACAAAATAATGAAAACACTTGTTCATTTTAAGTCCACAAAACAAAAGTTAATTCGTTTTAAAGAACCAAAGTAAGTGTGACAATTTTCCTTGTTCAATTATTAAACCCAAAACAAACTCTAGTAAATTTGAGTCCTAATGTTCTTTTTAAGCCTTTTTGTAACAAGAATTTAAAAGGTTCTTTTTAAAGTCCAAAATGAAATTAGTAAGTCCTAAGCATAAAAAGATAACAAATTTTTCTTTAAGAGGAATAGTGAATCCTCTAAGAGTGTTAAACAAACACTAGAGTGTTTAGAAACACTTGTTTTTTGTGAAATGACATCATCATGCTTCCCTTCCTCTTTGTCTTTGATCAATCCAACCTACAAGAAAGTCAGTTAGATTCTGTAGAAATAGAGGTCAAAAAAATAGAAAATAGACAAAAGAACCATAATTTGAAAAAAAGCACGTGCTACAAATAAAATTTCACTTTATACTCCCCTCCAGTGGTGCAATCTACGAAGGCATCACAGTTTGAATTCACCAGCGGTGTTGTATAGCGATGCTTACCAATCAGCGTCGCTCTATAACCAGACCAGTGAGCATGAATGCGTCAACCTTTTGGTCAGTGGTGTAGTTTAGGTTTTTGAAAGATTCCCACGGGTCAAACAGGTTCAGCGATGCAGTTTAGAATTCAAAATTCTAGGCAGGAAGTCAGAGGCATCGCAATTTGGAGTTTCGGCGGTTCTATATAGTGACGCTGGAGAACCAACGGTGCTGAACAGTGACGCTGGAGCTTCCAACGGTGGATTTTTCCTGTAGACAGAAAAACAAAGAATTTATGACAAAAAGATTATTAGAAAATGAGATTAAGCCCTCCTTCCAGCCCCAAAATGTGAACCATGGTTCTAAACCTGCACATACACAAGAAACAATCAATATATTAAATCAAATGCAAGGTTAGTAGCATGATTCCTCAAGAAATTCATTTAAATTGCAAAAGAAAGATGGAATGAGATGAAGAACACAACAAAACTTAAAACATATCAAATCCTTTTCTAAAGCAAAGAAAACTCAATCTCTTGAGGGAATTGGTGCCAATTTGATGTGAAAATTGGCCCTTTCCCTACTCCAATGATGCAATGTTGATTTGGTGATGAAATTGATCCACTTTGATGAAGAGTGATGAATGCTCCAAGATAAAAACCTGCATAACCTAGCTATAATCTCAAAAGTATGGATGAAGATTGCTAAAGATTTGAGCATAGTAAGTTTACTCAAGTTGTGGATGCCAAATACAATAGAGGAGCTCTCTATTTATAGAATGACAAGTTGAAAGAATTCCCAAAATAGAGCAATGTGGAACTAAATTTCATCCAATGGAAAAGTGCCACTTGTCCAAATGTGAATGGGCCAAGGATGTGCAAGTTTTGATGAATGTGCCAATAAATGCCAATATTTGAATTTTGAAATTGTATTAATGACAAGGTGGAGGGAGAGTCAAATGGAGTAATGGCCACTTGGCTCAATGCAAAATGACTTGTAAGATGGAATGAATGCCTTGTTGGAAGGACAAAGTCAACTTAGATTTGAATTTCAAATTTGAAGAATATTTCTCCTTTATGCCATGTTGAAGATAAATAGAGATTTAATAAATCAAATAACTCTATTTTCATGTGCAAGTGGAAAAAGATGGAGGATGGGACATGAGAAGCAATTAAATTAATCAAGGTTAATTAATTTAATGAAGGATTAAATGATGTGACCTATTTGACTTAAATTTATGGATTGATTTAAATCAAATATGAGAAGAATTATGATTTAAAGATTTAATTAAATAAAGGGTTTTGATTTATTTAACTAAGGGGATGAAGTTAGATTAAATCAAATAAGGTTTTAATTTATTTAATTTAATGGATGAACTTTAGAGATTTAATCAAATAACATTGATTATTTAATTAAATAGGGATAATTAGATCAGACTGGTTGATTTAATTACCAAGAAATGATGACTTAATTAGATAACTAATTTATTTAATTAAGAGAGGAATATTGATGAATTTAATCAAATAAGGGAATTTCATTAAATGGTTAGACCGAAGGATGATTCAGGATGAAGCATTGTTAGTGGTCAGGATCAGATGTCCAACGTCAATTAGTACATTTTATGCCTCTATAGATGCATTACAAAAAAGAGAGGATGTATTTGTTACAATGGAATTTGAATAAATAAAGGTAAGTATATAGTTTTATATATTTAATTGACAGTAAAAATTAAGTTAATAGACTCATTATCATTTTATAAAAAATTTAAAAGTGGTTGCATGTCCCCTTAAGTCAGATCCTTTGAGTGACACATGACATGTGAATTGAGTCAAGGCTCTTGTATCTCCCCTTAATCCATCCTCTTAGGACCCCTTAAGTCATCCTCTTAGTTACCCTAAATTCATCCTCTTACATCCCCTTAAGTCATCCTCTTAACTCCCCTTAAGCCATCGTCTTACCCCCCTCTTAATTCATCTCCTAATTACAACTAAATTTCTCACATGACTTAGAGTCAAGGCTCATATGTATCTCCCCTTAATACATCCTCTTATGTCACCTTAATTCATTTCATAATTGTATAGTTAATCATTCATGTTTCGAGTCTCCACAACTCGATGACATTTGAATTTTTTAGGAATTTCTAAAATTCTATTTTCTAAGTTTATTTAAATTGTAATTTTCTCACATTACTTGGACTTAAATGGCTCATACAAAATATATAGTTAATTTACTTACTATGACCGACGGATGAGTATGGGATGACTACACTTGATTCATGAAGATATGAAGCGTATTCATGCCACTAAACGTCAATCCAATAGAGATCATTCAAACAAACAATAAACTAGGAATTCATTAAAACTAACAAGTTAAACTATGAAAGCTTCAAAACACTTACTCTAATCCATTGAAACTTATCCTATTGGGGGAGTAGTGTTGCATTGATGTGGAATGACGATCCTTTCCCAATCCCTGGGATAATAAGCTTGTTTCAATCAGTTTTATTGAAGAAAACTGATGAAACCATTGTGAGATGTGTGTTGAAACATAATTTAAAGCTAAATGATCCTGATGCAAGCTATTTTAACATTATTTTATGCTAAGATGATCAAGATGTGTGAATGCAAAGCTAATCTAAATGGTTTTTAAGCTAAAATATTCAAACCCTAATTAATAAACAAGCTACGTGAATGCATCTATATTACCATGGAAGCTAAGCTAATTAATACAAGTAATTAAGCTAAAATGATACTAAATAAATGCTAAATATGAGTGTGAGTGAGTGATTTCAATGGCATGAGTTTTCTCTAAAAAAGATGGATCCATTTGTCTCCAAATAGGGATCTATTTATAAGAGAGCAAATGAGAAATGGAGGGTTGAGATAAAAAAAAGGTTAACCAATGGTCAGGGATGGGGGAAGTTGGAGGCATGGATCATGGATTCTCATCAATGGATGAGAATCAATGATGATATTTAATCAAGGGTTCGCCTTTGTCCAAACAAACACACTTTTTAACTTGCACACGAAGTCATAAGTTAACTTGCACAAGAAGTCTTGTGAGTTTGTTACATAAAATGAATATTTCCCTTTTTCAAATGAGTGAGGAGAGAGAATATTCTTTGGAATATTCTCATGGGTGAGGAAAATAGATATTTAGCAAATCAAAACAAAGTTTTAATGTGCAAAAGGGGAAGGAATACTCCATGGGAATATTTCTTTTAGAGGAATGTGCAAAGGAGGAATATTCTCTTGGAATGTTCCCTTGCAAGTGGGGAGAATTAGATTTATTAGTAATTGATAATTAAAACAATGTTAATTATACAATTAGGGGAATTAAATGATTTTCATTAAATAAAGTGATTTAATGAAAAGGTGGAAAGGTGAAATGATATTTAATTAAATAACTTAGGGTTATTTAATTAAATAAGGAGACTTAGGGATTTAAATTAAATAACTTGATGTATTTAATTTAATAAGATGAAATGTTAGCATGAAAGGGGGTGAATTAACCTGATTAGATTAATTAGGTTAACAAATGAAAATGACGCAATTAATTAAATAGCTAGGAAAATTTAATTAATTAAGCTAAAAGATGATGAGTTTTAGGAGGAAATGATGTTAGTATACCTGATTCGAGTGCATGATATCATTCAAGATATTTTTTAGTGTCTACATTTTTTTCCTCTTTGAAGCGAGGTACCTACTACATTGGTTCAAAGATTGACGCTCTTTCAAATTAAAACTACTACCTAAATAAATTAAAAAATCTAATTTTTTTTTATGCCCCACTGCTACCCCAGCGGAAGGAATAAGCTGGTTCCCTGCCCCCTCAATAAATCAGGCAAAAAATTTGAATTTTGGGTTGATTTCTCAAAAAAGGTTAAATGCTACCTCAGGGGTCCAAAAATGGCTCCAGGATGCAAAAAACATGCCAAAAATGTAAAAAATAATTCAAAATAAGCTTCAATTTGGAAAGATTGGTGAAAATGGTGAAAAACCCTAGCTTTATGGTTGAAATTAGGGGAAAAAACCCTAATTTTTAAGCTTAAATAGGTGAGGAAGGGTCACTTTCAATTCATTTGTGCATTCACACCTTAGAGAATTCTTGCATTTGGAGCTCTGACCTCTTGACGAAATGGTGCAACGAGTGCTCCCATGACACATTTTCGGCCGAGTTCGAGAGTACCAGAGGTCATCAGGCGTGGGACCACCGATATGCAATTTGAAACTTGACTTGCATTTTGACTTTTGAGCGCATTTATTGCATTTTGAAATTTAGATTTAGGTGGCGTCACTATATTGCAACGCTTTATTGAGAATTGACGACACTATTTTGAATTTTAGCGACACTATTGTGATTAGCAACACATTTCGTAATTTGGAATTTAGAATTAGGGTTTGCAAATTTCAAAGAGCCATGCATTTGTGATGAGTGATGCTAATCGCGATTTGTAATTTGAAAGAGCATAGTGTTGCCATTTGGAATTTGAGATATAGAAACACTATCGTAAATAGCAACACTTTTATCATTTGGAGGATAAAAACTCCAAAGTTAGCCATTTTTTGTGAATTTTAACGTCGTACGCTTCGTGGGTGCGGGAGGTTATCCAACCTTTAATGTCCCACAAGCATCGACCAACTGTGTTGTCCATACTTAATGATTTGTCTGAGTTGTGATAGGAGCACCTGGGAGAAATTGGTTTGTAGTACTTTGCCTACATGCCCATAGTGCGGACCCATTTGGTGATGATGATAGTGTTATGTGCATGATGGCATAGTGAGACCTCGTTGTTCCACTTACCTACCAGTGAGGCAACAGTGATGTTGGAGGATGTATGGTAGATTTTGCAATTGTCGATACATGGTGAGTGCATGATCTATGATACTGATGTCGTCTATGATGCTTTCCATGAGGTTCTTGACCAAGGGTCCATTATCCTGGTCAACTCTCAAATTGACCTCGAGATGTATAGGGGTCGGGCATTGACCTTCAGATTGATCATTGCAGAAATGATCTTAGGTTTGGTTGCTCTAGATCGACGAAACAGGGGATTCAGTCTGGGATGGGGGCTGGCATAGCACATGATGTTGTTCAGAAGGACTCAATATGCATTTGGGCCAGTGATGTTGGCCTCCCTTTACCATGATACGCATGACATCATATACTGTGATGGGAGAGCGTTTGGTACAGGGGTCACCCTTCTTCACATATGGGCCTGGGAGCACATTATCATGCTCTGACCGATTGTTCATATGGTAGATGTGGAGCCAGATGATCCACTTGTTTGGAGGTACATGGGTGCCATCACTCTGCAACACACAGGGCAGCTCAACATTCTATATTGGCATCAAGTGATCGACAATATGATAGTGTTTCGATGGCGACCATGGCTTCAGATGCCAACATGGTACGATGATGTACAATAGTTGTTCTTTGTTCGACAGACCTGGTATATGCAGGGTTGAGAGAAAACCATGATTGAGAGGTACTCACATGATAGGGTTGTCAGACAATTTGGCGAGACTAAAAATAGGCTTGATGATGCATATACTGCTATTTTTTCCAGATCAATTTGAGAGACTACATGGAGACACACAATCCCAACCCATGAGGTTGTTGAGGGCTTTAGGCAGTTGGTTCTTAGGCCATGGGCCTATGACCAAGGATAGGAAAATGTACAAACTACGCCTCTATATATGCATGGTTTGTACCCCTCCTCGACTTATAGATCTAGTAGGTATACCTCCATGAGGGATGCCAAGAGGGAGGGGTGTAGGAAAAGTTCAAGGCCAGCTGCAAGATGGAAAAGGTAGAGGACAGAGCAGAGGTCTAGATGGTCAAGGTAGAGGATAGGATGGCCAAGATGGCCAACAATAGGATGGACCAGTCCCGGGTGCACCACCATTGCACCAGTAGCCATCGATACAGCAGCAACCACCACAGTAGCCCCCAATACAACAATAGCCACCACCAAGGCCAAATCCTCATGATGCTTAGATTCAACAGCTACAGGTGGTTACAGCTGAGTGAGATCAGGCTCAACAACAGATATTGACCATCACAGCTAAGAGAGACTAGGCTCGGTAGCAGGTATAGGCAGTCACAATTGAGAGGGATGAGGAGCATCAACTCAAATAGACCTCAGATATGCAACTGGCATAAGAGGTCGGGCGGTGCCAACAGTTAGAGGCTATGACAGTTGCAGCACAGGGACAGACAACTTTTTCCCATTTATACAGAGAGGTCATGATTGAGGCTGCATATTATCACATGCATTACCATAGGGATGTCCCTGCGGCGATTAGGCAACCAGATTTTTCATAGAGGAGTGGAGCACATCCCCAAGCTGAGGATCAACCATTAGAGAGACAACCTGGAGAGGGGAGAAACCATCAGGGCTAGTTGCTTGTATAGATACTTTTTAATTATTGTGTAATTCTTTATACAGATATACATTCATGGACTCCTTTTTCATAGCCTCGTGGATATTGTACTTTTGATTGATATATAGACACTGAATCAAATATTGTATTATGACAATCATCATTTTTTGATATATATACGAGATGATACAGATTCAATATGATGTGATGTGTTCATTTTATTTCATGTTTATGAATGTATGGATGTGGATGATGTTGATATGATGTGATATATATATATATAGTATGATCATGTATGGATGCAACATAATAAATGGATGCATTTCCTTTTATTCATGTTTATGTAATATGTGATGAGATATGCGATGTAATGGATGGATGCACTTCTTTTTTTGTACTTTTCTATGTAATTTATGAGATGATGATGTATGCATATGGATGTATGTATGGATAATGCAGATGTCCCTGCTTATGATACCATTATGCAATGTATGTTTATGATATGTATGCAATGATTTAAGATGCTTAGAATAAAAAATCTATATTATTCGACACAACTTAAATGATAATGATGTTGTAGTGAAATATGTTTTTTGTATTATGATATGTTGTGATTATGCAAGATGTATGCATGCTAACAATTTGTGGATGTAGGATGGATGCATTGATGGTATTGTTCTTGTTAACTGTCATGATACCAGGTTAGTGCAGAGAGATGGAAGAAACAAGATGATTGACCATTGATTTTGATGATTGATTCAAAAGTTCCAACAAGTCTATGATCCACTAAGACTTTATTAGAGATGATGATGATAAATGCATGATGATTTTATCATATCTTGGGATTGGGATTTTTCGCCATTCCTTATTGTTTGATAACACTAGACACGATGCATCAAGGTATTGATAACCAGAATGGCGTTGTATCTAGTGTAATGGACTTTGACTTTGCAAAAAAATAGGATAATCCTTGTTCACACCTTGACATACAAAAACCTTGTTAGAATGTATTTTAGTAGTTCAAAATATATCGGACAAAAGAATACGCAATAGTCAACAATGTACTTCAAAAAACTTTCCTACATGCAACTAAGCAAGTATGGGCCAAGATTATTTTACCAGCATACCCACAAGCATAGCAAACGAAAGATAATGATCAATGCCCCATTCCTTTCTCTCTAAATTGTTTTGATAGACATCATCGAGAGGTCCTCAAAATGGGTCATTTAAGATAAATCATAAGAAAAGATCAAAGACAAACAATCAGTGTTATCCATATCTCTTGCCAATTTAAATTAACTAAGGTGATTTTTGATACTGATTCCCATCACAAGAAGGATTCATCCTAGGACATGTTGATCAGATGTTTTTATTAGGATGAGGTGTTTGATAAGCCATTGATACAAACTTCACTAACTCGTTTACTTATGATCTAGACTTTAGATTTTGACACTTAGGTTCTCACTTTACAACTTTTGATACTTGCTTTTTATTTGATTTGACAAAGGTTGAAGGTGACACTCGATTTATTATGGGTGGAGATTTATTGCAAGTGAAAGCGAAATTGCATGGGTGGTTTTGGATTTTTTGGAATATTTCAATGTTTTTGGTAATTTGAAAATGTTTTTGAGGTTGCTTTTTGATATTTTTGAAAGTTTATGTGGATGTTTTGGTTTTTGATTATTTGAGGTTGCTTAGGGTTTTCTACAGATTTTTTATGTTGTTTAGGTCTTTTGAATGTTTTCCAATGTTTTTGTGTTCTTCCGATATTTGGATGTTTAGGAGTTTTCCGAGATTTTACAAATGTTTAAGGTTTTTCAATATTTGAATTTTTAGGGATTTTCTAAGTTTCAACCAAGAACCTAACCTAAAAGACCTATCCTAGGGGCCTCAAGGGTTGATCAAAGATGAGCCTTTCCTACGTTATACATGTAGATACCACATAGTTTGACTAACTCGACTTATTGAAGATGAGATATTAACAACTGATGGATTGCTAGTTAATTATGATGGACTCCTAAAGGATTGACCTAGGGTGTCTCAGAGGCGCATCAATGATGGCCTTTCCTATGTTCAAGCTTAGAGACTCATATTTTGACATGGTACTTATTTTGGATTTTCGATGTTCAACCTTTTTAGGGATTTTTGATGTGTTTTGGATTTTTGATGAGATTTTATGAATGTTTTTGGGATTTTTTGATAATTTTAAGATATACAAGAACCCAATCTGATCCATAAAAAATTACCCCCTGGTATGATATGATAGACTACCTCGATATAATTAGGACAAACTGACCTTAGAAATATGCCAAGTAGTACTAAGGGGATACGATACTTCACAATATCAAGCTATGATGTAGACGTAGATGGACGATTGAAGAAATAGGATGAATGAATGTGATGAATGGAATGATAAAGAGCCTAGGTAGATGGAGGTGATTTATTTATGCGAGGCACCTGTTTGCTAGGTTTTCATCAAGGTACTTTCCCAAAGCACCACCGAAGTGGTTTTCACTAGAGGATATTTTTTTCTTTACTATTTTCAATCCTTTTTCTCATTTTTTTGGACTTTTATATTTACACCCTTCAAGAATAGGTATAAAAATTTTTAAGATGCAAGCTATTGGTTGGTTCCTGCAAAGTGTCACCTTCAGGCATTGATAATTGATATGCTCCTGATCCATAACTTGTTGTGATGACAAAGGGACCTAACTAGTTAGGCTCAAACTTTCCTTTGATGTCCTGATCTAGGATATTTTTCTAATTATGCTTTAGGACAAGATCCCCTACTTGGAAAGACTGATTCTTGATCTTCTTGTTATAGCTTTGTTTCAATCGGTTTTGATATACTTAGAGGTGATTAAGAGCTTCAAGACTATGCTCGTCCAAGAATTCTAGCTCATTTAGTCTAGATACTTTGTACTCTTCATCAGTGATTAAGTTTTTTAGTGACACTCGCAGTGATCGAAGCTCAACCTCAATAGGAAAGATGGCTTATGATCCGTAGACCAAGGAGAATGAGGTTGCACTTGTGGGCATGCGAATACTAGTTTGATAGGCCCAAAGGGCGAGATTTAACTACAAATGCCAGTCACAACCAGCTTCATTGACCGTTTTCTTTAGAATATTTAGAATGGTCTTATTTGTAGCCTCAACTTGACCATTTCCCTAGGGTAATATGGGGTAGAGAACCAGTGGTGGATGTTGAATCTTTGACATAGTTCTTTCACATCCTAATTCTTGAAGGGTGTTCTGTTATCTGAGATAATGGTTTGTGGAACACCATAATGGCAAATGAGGTAATTCAGGATAAACTTGGCAATTTTCTTCCCCATTATGTAGGTCATAGGAATGGCTTTGACCCACTTGGTAAAGTACTCAATGGCTATTATGATAAACTTGTGGCCATTAGATGAAGTTGGGGTAATCTTTCCTATGAGGTCAAGCCCCCACTACGAGAAAGGCCAAGGTGTGACCATTGGTTGCAACTCCTATGCCAAAGCATGAATCAAATCTCCATGTTGTTGACATTGGACACACTTCTGCATATACTGATGGGCTTCTCTTTCCATGGTTGGCCAGTAATACCTTGTACTAAACAGTTTCTTAGCTAAATTCATACCACTAAAATGGGAACCACATATGCCATCATGTACTTCTATTAAAGCGGTCAAGGCTTCCTCTTGGTTAAAACATCATAGTAATGTCCCCTTGATGCTTCAATGATATAGGGTATCACCTAGGATCACGAATTGGGATGCCCTTTTAATAAAGGTCTTTTTAAGGTTGGAGGTGATATCAGATGAGAGAGTTCCTCTACTTAGGTAGGTGAATATATCATGATACCACGGGGATCCAGGACCAACCATGGCACACACGAATTTAGATTATGATATTTTGAAAGTTGGTACGAGAAGTTGTTCTTCCAAGAATTCACATTGAAGGGCGTTGTTCAGTATCTCTAATAGTGATCTAATTTTTTCCATAGCATCTATTGCTCAGTTGTTCATGTGATGAATCTGCTCAAAAGTTATATCAATAAAAAGGTCCTTGAGATTTTCTACCATCTTCTTATAAGGAGTAAGCTTATCATCTTGGTGCAGCCATGGTGGGAGGGTCCTCAAAGAGAACAATCTAAACTGTGCAACAAGAGTAACACAACAGAAGCAACACAGAATATGGATGCAAATGTAGATTCAAATATTCTTATTAACAGAAATCTCAGTTACAATCGGCCGGCAACATCCGGGCTTATAGATCTGGCTCACAGGCCTGATATAACATGCTCAAAATACAGTATTCATATATGCTCCTTAATGCGAGTGAAAATCTTACACATCAACTCTACATTGATCTACTTAATCAAATTCCCCTATCCTAATGATCTATTACAAGATTTATATCATATCCGCAGATCTAGAATCTTCCGCATCGGCCAAAGATCATTACAATCTCCAATGAAAGAAAATGTAACGCGCGCATGAAATAGGTCGGCCTCAAATTTTAATTATTCCATGGTGAATGCATAGGATGAAGTGTGAACCTATAATTAAGGTCAAGGACACTCCATGGAACAATTTGAATCACACCTTCAAGATTCACAAGTTATGGGAAAGATCCACGAGTGATCAAACTAGTCGTTGGGCTTGAAAATTATTCTGGTGTCGGTTCAAGAAACTACCACTAAATCTGGAAGTGATAACTTGTCGGAAAAAGATCCAATCATGCTCAAATCTTGGAATAAGGAAAATGAATGTTTCCATGATGTAAACATAGATCTGTTGGGTCTAGTGAGCAAATGTGATGAATCCGCCAACTTGAACTGAACAAGAATAGAACTGGAAAAAATATATATTTTTGGTTGATGCAAGATTGCCAAGAACCAAGGATGCTCCTACATCACATCCTTGGTTTGGTAGTCGTCATTGACTTGGTTGATAACCAGCTGTGAATCTCCATAGACTTTCATTTCATGTATTTTCCATTGAACTTCTATCCTTAGACCTGTGATTAGGGCTTTGTACTCAACAATATTGTTAGTACACAAAAATGATAGCCTATATGACTTTGGGATGCAATTTCCTTGAGGGGTGATGAAAATAATACCCACCCCTAATCCATGTTGGGTGAATGATCCATCAAAGTACATTTCCAATTATTTGAGTTGCATTGAATAGGAATACTGATTCATTCAAGAATTCAGATATCAATGGATTATTTGCATAGATGGGTGCCTCTGCTAGTTAGTCCATAATCACTTGCCCATTGATTGCCTTGCACTCTACGTAATCTATGTCAAATTCAGTCAAGATCATTATCCATTTGGTCATTCGCCCAGTGAGAGTTGCTTTGGATAACAGGTATTTCAATGGGTTGATCTTTGCAATGAGTTTGATTTGATGTGACAACATGTAGTGTCTGAAATTTTGTGAAGCAAAAACCAACGCTAAGCATGCTTTCTCAATGGATGAATAGTTCATTTCATAGCCCATTAAGGTCCTGCTCATGTAGTAGATAGCTATTTCCTTTCCGTCTTCATCGTGTTGTGCTAGAATGGCACCTAGTGTTGCTAATGTTGTTGAGATATACCGGATCAATGGTTTGTTTGGTATCAGCGGTATGAGCACTGGAGGTGTCGATAGGTAATCTTTGATCTGCTGGAAAGATTTGTCACACTTCTCATCTCACTTGTAATTTATTCCTTTATGGAGAAGATGTGAGAAAGGGTGGATTTTTTATGATAGTTGTGCTATGAACCTCTTGATAGACTACAATCTTCCTTGTAATCCTCTCGTTTGCTTCAATGTTTGCAGTGGTTTCATATCTAAGATGGCTTTTACCTTTGCTAGATCAACTTATATCCCTCTCTGTGAGACGATATATCCAAGGACATTTCTTGTGTCACCCCAAAGACACATTTCTTTGGATTTAGTCGTACCTTATACTCTTCGAGTCTGTCGAAGATAGGTCCTAAGACTTGTATGTGCTCACTCCTTTTCTTTGACTTTTCCAAAATATCATCCACATAGTCTTCAATTTTTTTTTGGATCATGTCATGAAAGATGAGGGTCATTGCTCTATGATAGGTCGCTCCTACATTCTTTAGCCCAAATGGCATCATGTTCCAGCAATATGTCCCCCATGGACAAGTTAATGCAGTTTTGTGTTGATCCATCATGATTTGATTGTAACTTGAAAAACCATCCATGAGTGATAGTATTTCATGCCCAACTATTAATTCCACTATGATATCGATGTTTGGAAGAGGGAAATCATCTTTCGGGCATGCCTTGTTCAAGTCTCTTAAATTAGTTCAGATTTTGATGCCCCCGGTGGGTTTGGAGATTGGTACCAAGTTTGAAACCCACTCAGGATAATCTATGGGTCAGATGAATCCAATGTCAAGAAGCTTTTATAACTCAAGTTTGACCAAGAGTGCTATCTGAGGGTGCATCTTCCTTAACTTTTGCTTTACTGGTTTGGCTTCAAAATAGGCTGCTAGATGATGCACAACTACTTCTGGATCGAGCCCTGGCATATTTGTGTATGACCATGCAAAGTTAGCTCTTTGCTCTTTCAGGAATGTTGCTAGGTTCTTCTGTTCTTCATTCAATAAGGATTCAACGTAGAAAGTGATCTTGGGTGCTTCTTCTATTCCCACATTGACCAGAGTGGCCTTCTCTGCTAAGACTGTTGACTTTTCTGGATGCATTGCACTAAGGGGGAGATTGAATCCCTCATCCTTGGGTGCCTCAAAGAGGTTTTCACCCTTGGATGTGTCCTTTATTTTTACTATTTTAGGATCAGAGAATGCCACAGTGTGGTTTTCACTCAAAGATTTGCAAGTTAGTTGCATGTCATCAATTTTGTGACTAAAGGATTCAATGGTCTCCTCGTAGTATTCCCCTATGTCTAGCTCTATATCAAACCCTACTTTGCAATCTACCCATGGAAAGTTGTCACGAAGTCCCATGAATTCTAAGATTGCTTCATCATTTTTTGAATAAATTTAGAATCGGTGGTCCTTGTTGGTCCAATTCAATGAGTTGTGGGTGTACTAGGTGTATTTCATTTGGTTGGTTGCTTGGGGTGAAGGTCAATGTAAATATCATGAAGAGAGAATTATTCTCAAATAGGTCAGCAACATTGAGGGGGAAGTCATCTAGATTAGTATCACACAATGTTGGTAATCAAGAGGAAGCCTTAGCCCGTTTAGCAAAAGTACCTTTGCCAATAAGGGTAATATTGCTAGTTGTACAACCTAGGCCAAGATTCTTTGGATGTTTCTCAGGAATGATAGGTTTTAGCAAACCATTGTCATTTTATCCTAGTTTCTCATTCTTGGTATACCCCATTCCCTTCATTAGCTACAATCCTTTGTTGTCACCTTCCATGGGAGGAATAGGGATGAGTTGTTCATCTTAATAGAGTAGTTTAGAGATATCCTCCTCATTTACACCTTCTTTGTTCAATTCCCCCCATTTAGTGAAGGTAGTAGCTACATCTTGATAGTTTTAGGTATGTTGTTGTTAGGTGTGGGTTTCCCATGAGATTTGGGAGAAAGAGGTAGCTCTCCCAACACAAAAGTATCCTTTGTTAGCTTATAGTTTCCACAACCATCATCCTAGATCACTGCTTTGATGTCAGGTATATTTTGCACAATGGGTGTTTTTGTTTTTGAGGTAGATGCAAGGGATGATGGGTCAACAAATGAGGTAGAAGGCCTTTCGTCATTCTTGGGTATTTGGGGGATCTTATAGAGCTTGGCCTCCAAATTCTTGCAATAGTAAAAAGGCTCAAGATCTCCAAGGATGGTAACTTCTCCACCCTTGAAAGGAAACTTTACACATTGATGGTAGGTTGAAGCTATAGATTTTAGGGCATCGATCTAGGGTCGACCAAGTAGGATGTTGTAGGGAAGATAAAGGTCTAACACTTGGAATGTAGTTTCTGCAACGATGGGACCCACTTGGATGCGTAGTGCAATGATGCCTTGTGATACTCGTTCTTGGTCATCATATGCCCTGATGGTGGTGCTCTTTGTTTTCTCAATAGTATCATCTAAATAGCCCAGATTTTTGATCAACTGAAGGGTGCAAATGTTTAGACCAACACCTCTATCTATTAAGACTCTTTTAACCTTGTTCTTATGAACGATGACCTCCAGGTGTAAAGAAAGATTATGAGATGGTTGTGGCGGTAGGTCTTGTTCTAAGAAGGTGAGGAGATTATTAGTGATATGCCCTACCATAGCTTGAAACTACTCAGTATTTATATCCTCGGGGACGGACGACATAGACAAAGCTTCCTCTAAGATTTCCCTATGTGCAGGGGATAGCCTCAATAGTTCTAAGATAGAAATTTGTGTGGGGGTCTTCTTAAGTTAATCTAAGAGATTGTACTTGCTAGTTCTTGTTGTTGGTTGAGTAGGGTGTTCCCTAGATTAAGATGGGACTCCTTGGATGGTGACCTTACCACGTCGTGTGGTGACTCCACATTATGCACTAGGCCCTTTGATGGTGACAACGGTAATGACACTATCACAAGAAGCGACCACATTGGAATAGGTATGTCGCACATTTGTATAATCCTTAGCTTTCCCAATGTTGTTTCCTTTGTTATGATCTGACATGGGGGTCTTGTATATCTTAAGATCTTGATTATTGGCCGATACCTCAATAGATCTGGTGTCACTTTCTATAAGATCCTACATAATGCTTTTGAGTTGCATGTAGTTCGGTGTCTTATGTCCATTGATTTTGTGAAAGTCACAAAGATATTTTTCATTGTACTAGGGTGATTTATCCTGTGGTTCTTGGTAGTTTTCAAAATTTGAAAGTGTTATCAAGTTTGACTCTACCAATTTCTTCATGATAATCTTAATGGGTTTTGACAACTATGTGTATTTGCATTTTAGATAGTTTTTCTTGTTAGGTGTTCACCTCTATTGTGTTTTGGTGTTGTTGACCTGATTATTTTGTGGTGGTGTTGTTTGTTGTACAATTGGTTGAATGCTGGTGATTTTATTGTTGTTTGGCCTAGGAGCACTTAGGACCACCTTAGCATCTACCACACCATCATTTGTTATATTTTTGTTCTTATCCCAAACACAAGGCTTGTCGTTTGAACTGGTTGATGGACGGTTGTCTTTGTGTGCTTGAGTATTTCCCTGTGAGATTAGAGCTCTCTCAATGTTAAGGGCCCTAGGGAAAAGCTCATCATAAGATGTGGTGCACTGCATTTTCAAGTGGAAGGATAGATTTGGATCTAGATTTGCTATGATAATGCCCACTTGTTCATCAGGAATTGGCCATTTGCTTTTACTTTCTCTTTGCTTCCATCGTTGCAATAAATTAGAGAAGGATTCTCCTTTGTTTTTTTTAAGATTGTATAACTCTTCTAAGCTGACGTCCATGTCAAGATTAAAGGAGAAGTGATCTATGAATTTTTTAATGATTTCTTGGAAAGTTTTGATGCCTAGAGGTAATTGTGAAAACCAATCCATGGCAGGGCTTGTTAAACTTCATGGGAAGAGGCACTTCAAATAGGACTCATTATAAGTGACCTCCATACACACGATGTTAAATTATTTGATATGGTCCACAGGACTTCCTTTCCCTTTGTATTTTTTGAATTTGGGGATTTCAAAATCAGGAGGGAATGGCACCATTGCGATGTTTCGATCAAATGGATACAGGCATAGGTTCTGTGTATGGGGTTTCTTCATTTTTCCCATTCGGATGTCCTACATTTCTTGTGTTAGTGCCTTGGGTTGTTATGCCATATCATCTAGTGGACTAGGTGGATGAACATATGTTGCATATTGTGGGATGGTGGATGAAGTGTATGTGGGATTCTGATATGATGATGTGTTATATGGTGTGTATGGTGGTGTAGGATAAGGCGATGATGGTGTAGGTATAGATGTTCCTAATGTGTTTGGGTTGATGATGTTTTGTTGAGGGTTATAGTATAAACCTTGTTGTTGTTGTTGCACAAGCAATTGTTGTTGTTGGGAATACTGTTGAGCTTATTGTTGTTGTTGGGCTGCTAGGGCTGCTTGTTGTGCTGCTAAGGTTGTATGATGTTGTTGCTGCTGTTATTGGGCTACTAAGGCTGCTTCTTGTTGTTGTTGTTGATTTTTGCTAGGGCTACTTGTTATTGTTGTTGTTGGACTGCTTACTGATAAGCCTATTGGGATTTTTGTAAAGCTAGGGAATGTGCTTGCAATGTAGGATCAATCCATGGTTGAAAGATCTGTGATGGGTTTTGGGTGTTGATGTTTTATGCAGATTGTGCATTGTTGATGAGAGGTTGTGGATTCCCTTGGTTTAACATTCCTTGCAATATAGTGGATTGTGATGGAGGAATATAAGTTTGAGGCCCCATTTGATTTTGCATGACTTGGGGGACAAACGATAAAGATGAGGATGGTACAGTTAAATATTGTGATGTTAAGGGCATATTAAGACCTTGGGTCCATTGATTGAAAGGATTCCCTTTACCATAGATTCCCTTATGTTTGGGATGTGTTCAAGGTATTACCTTGGTTGATGGGGTTTGTGATCAAGGGATTGTTTTGATGTGGGTTTATGATGGATGGAATAGAGGTGTTTTGGGCAACAACTGGGTTTGATGTATCAACGGGAGGATTAGATGAATATGTTCCCTGTTGTGTAAAAGGTTGATTTTTCGTGAGGGTATTCCCTTGCCCTTTTGGGTCCACTTGTGATACTTGGTCCACACTACTCTGTCGGATGTTGGGAATACTTGTGGTACTCATGGGTATGGATGAAGAGGGGTGTCCTCGATATGTTGAAGTTGTTGTGGAGTAATGAAGCGTAAGTGGTTTATATGGATGTTGCGGATCCTCGAGAATGAGAGGAGTGCCAAATTTTGGTGTCCAAGTGGTTGTTTTGGATGGAGGATTGGTATCAAGGGTACCCACAAGTATGTTGCTTTCAAATGGAAGAGTATAGCCAAAGTCCTTAGCAAGACTAGCTGCAATACTAGGTGTTGGTGTTTGATTGAGCTCTAGTGATGGAGTCATTTGAATAGTGGATGAAGTTAAGCCTTGTGTTAATGATTGCACAAAAAAAATGGGGAATTAGGAACTATGTTCTCTAAGGTTTGGTGCTCCATGATTTCTTCCCTAGTAAGTCCAAATGGATTGTTCGTGATGTATTTTATCTCATATGGCCCTAATGGAGATGAAGGTTGCTATGATGGGGTAACATGACTTCTCAGATCAAATTCCATATGATTTGGATCACTTGAGATAAATGTGACTTTGGTTTTCTCCATGATTCTCTTGTGTTGTGATGTTGTTTTTACAATAAATTTTGGGTTAGCTCTAGGAGAGTTGTGTTGAGATTTGTAATGTTTGAACTCTCCAGTTGACACAAATCTAGGTAAAAGGGATGCTCTAAGTCTTTTTGGAGCAATGGTGATAGTGGGAGATGAAAAGATGAGTTATATAGGGAGTGATCTTTGCAAATGTTTTGGGACAATACTTTTGACTTAAGTTTGATGTTTTGATGTTTGCATAAAGGATGCTGATGAACTTGGAAATCTTTAGGGTAGACTTGTGACCTTCAAGATAAACTAGTTCAAAGATGATAACTAACTTAACTAAGTTCATGTAAAAGGATTCATTTCACATACAAAGTAGCTAAGTTAGGGGATTATTTGATAGATGTTTAAGTCAAAAAGTGTTGGTATATTCAAAAAATTTACAAAGTTTGGTGAAGTGAAGGATGAAATTTGATGAAGGGGTGGATGAAATGTTTGACCCAATGTTGACTTAGAGTGAACCTTTGTTTTATAATACCACGGTAGTGAAAAACATGCTAGACCTCTAAAGTTCTCAAATCCTAAAGACCCAATGATTTAGATAAATTTGAGATCATGAAAAAGACCAGGGTTTTGGCTCCAAAAGAATGCATATAAGTTTGGGTTGTTCCTTGAAGCATGTTTATAGAAGTTGTATACCAACCTATTTCTATTTTGGTGAAGTGCTAAAAGGTGTTGTTTGATGGCTTTTGGAGTAAGATGCCTAAGTTTAAAGTGACAACCTGAAGACCTTCTCTTGGGGATTCTAATTTTGCGTGAGATCATTTAGAGAAGTTAAGATTATGAAAAAGAAGATATTTATTGCCACACAGGTGGTGGTAATATGGGACTTCTAGACACAATATCAGCTTGTTCCTCTTATTCATCTATGACATATGTTTCATTTCTCCATTGGGTTTGTGTTTCTTTTGTTTCAAAAGTGAAGCTTCTCAAACTACTAATTATATTAGTTTGTTCTCCTTCAATGAGTTCAAAGTTTGGTTGAATGATAGCGGGTGTAAAGTCAGGTTGTTCAACGAGAGCGATTGGTCTCCAAATGGTCATGTGGGGTTCAATTTGTCAATTTATCTTGTTTAAGTGAGTTTCTTTTACCACAAATACTTGTCTTGATTAAGTTCAAACTAAATGTCTATGTCAAAAACATCATAAATTTCAGAAGGTCCATTTTGTGGAAAGGATGAAGTTCAAGCCATAGTTGCCTATGTTAACTTTGGGAAGTATGGATTGAGATATAATTCAAGATATTTTGAAATCTCTAAGGATAGAAATCCTTAGAAAAAGCACTAATATCAAGGCTATTTCAAAGGGTATCCATACTTAGACCAAAGGGTTTGAAATTTTGAGGA
The DNA here is from genome assembly GCA_007258455.2 of Sequoia sempervirens. Lineage (NCBI taxonomy): Eukaryota > Viridiplantae > Streptophyta > Pinopsida > Cupressales > Cupressaceae > Sequoia > Sequoia sempervirens. The sequence continues at coordinate 60,105 of VDFB02183114.1, read as the reverse complement.
AAATTGTGAATGTTTATTTGCAATGTTTTGGAACCAAGCAAAGTATTAAACTGACTCACAAGCATTTACCACCTTAGGTTCAAAAGATACTACTTGTTGAATCCCCACTTAGATTTCTCCAAACACTAAGACAATGCGAACAACTAATTTGGTGACATTGGCTCCCCCTTACTCGACACACACTTCTTAGGACCACCAAATCTCAAATCCTGAAGATTTGAAGATCCTAGGAATTTTCCTATTTCAACAATGAATAATAAAATGTGGGGTGGCTTCGAAACAACCATTCCTGCACCAACAAGCATAAATTTTTTTGGCTTCTAAACAATTGGTTCTTAGTAAGGACTTTCGTACAAGGTGTCCATACATGCGGCAAGATTAGCTCAAGATTATTTCAATAAAGAGGCCTCCCAATCCCTTCCTAAGAAAGGATTTTGACGTGTCACATGGACACTAAGGGTGGCACTTTTCGATATGACACATCTGCACCTGTTGCTTATGACTTTCATCATAAACACATTTTTTATTTAGTGGTTTGAAAGAGCTTGGCTTTAGCTTGTTTCCGCTTGGGTCATTCCCACCTTTCAAAGCAGGGTGGAAGGCCCTCTAAAGATATACAAAATCAAGGAAGTATAGTTGTTGTTCAATCTCCTAGATCGCATGAAGCAAGGAGAGAACACTCACAACACCTTTTCCTTACACTAGCATAGGGTTCATTTTAAATCCAAATTGAAACATGTGGGTGATTATACAAATGTCAAAGAAATTCTTTTGATTCCCAAGATCGTCGAGTGGCGTGAGAGAAGAGCATACGTAATCAATGATGAAAATGTGAATCACAAGACATAGCAAACACTCATTAATTTTAACCCTCGAAGCAAAGATAAGTTTATTTTAAGCACTAAATGAAGTGTTAAGTTGTATTGTTATATTTTAAACCCAAAGTAGCATAATGGGGTGAGGGTTCATTTTAATCCCGTTTGAGCGTTCATTTTAAAACCCAATTGAAGCTAGTGTGGTCCTAAAGCATAAAATGAAAAGCATGATAAATGGGTTATAATTTCCTCAACAGTGTCAAAACACTTGTTATAATTATAAGATTTAAAGATAAGAATGCTTATTCACTTCAACTTTTATCGTCCAACCTGCAAAACCTAGTTAGCCTAAAAACCAAAACAGAAAGTTAGAGACATGTTAGTGATCAGATGAAGTAAAAAAAATAAAATACATGCTAAAAATCATACTATTTTTGCTTACCAGAAAAAGAGTGTCACTATTCATGATAGCATCGCCATAAATCAAATGAGCATCACTTTGGTGAAAAATAGTGTCGCTCTGCAAAAAGGCAGTGACGACGATAACATCGTTGTTTGGTAGTGTCACTATTTGTATATCTTCAATACTTCTAAAAAGTATTAGCATCGTCGTTTATTTTAATTAGAACCAATGTATTAATTAGGTGTCGTTGTATCAAATGGAAATAGCATCACTATATGGTGACACCTTACAAAAGCATCATTGAAATCCCCTGGAGTGTCGATGTATCTGCAAAAAATCAAAAAATGGACTTCGAGAGAAAAATTCGTTAAATGTGATTGGTTTTTCCCTCCTTTTAGCACCAAAATGTGATCGAAGGATTAGTATGGATTGAATACACTTGATCCATGAGGATATGAAGTGTATTCATGCCACTAAACATCAATCCAATAGAGATCATTCAAACAAACACTAAACTAGGAATTCATTAAGAATAACTTGTTAAACTATGAAAACTTCAAAACACCTACTCTAATCCATTGAAACTTACCCTATTGGGGGAGTGGTGTCACGTTGATGTGGAACAGTGACCCTTTCCCAATCCCTGAGATAATAAGCTTGTTTCAATCAGTTTTATTGAAGAATACTGATGAAACCATTGTGATATGTGTGTTGAAACATGATTTTATGCTAAGATGATCAAGATGTGTGAATGCAAAGCTAATCTGAATGGATTTTAAGCTAAAAGATTCAAACCCTAATTAATAAACAAGCTACATGAATGCATTTATGTTACCATGGAAGCCATTAATGAAAGCCAAGCTAATTAATGCAAGTAATTAAGCTAAAATAAAACTAAATAAATGCTAAATATGAGTGTGAGTGTGAGTGATTTCAACAACATGAGTTTGCTCTGAAAAAAGATGGATCTTTTTGTCTCCAAATAGGGATCTATTTATAGGAGAGAAAATGAGAAATGGAGGGTTGAGATCAAAAAGTTTAATCAACGGTCAAGGATGGGGGAAGTTGGAGGCATGGATCATGAATTCTCATCAACGGATGAGAATCAATGATGAGATTTAATCAAGGGTTCACCTTTGTCCAAACAAACACACTTTTAAATTGCGTAAGAAGTCATAAGTTAACTTGCACAAGAAGTCTTGTGAGTTTGTTACAAAAAATGAATATTCCCCTTTTTCAAATGAGTGAGGAGACAGAATATTCTTTGGAATATTCTCATGGGTGAGGAAAATAGATATTTAGCAAATTAAAACAAAGTTTTAATGTGCAAAAGGGGAAGGAATATTCCATGGGGATATTCCCTTGCAAGTGGGGGGAATTAGATTTATTAGTAATTGATAATTAAAACAATGTTAATTATGCAATTATGGGAATTAAATGATTTTCATTAAATAAAGTGATTTAATGAAAAGGGGGAAAGGTGGAATGATATTTAATTAAATAACTTAGGGTGATTTAATTAAATAAGGAGACTTAGGGATTTAAATTAAATAACTTGATGTATTTAATTTAATAAGACGAAATGTTAGCATGAAAGGGGGTGAATTAACTCGATTAAATTAATTAGGTTAATAGATGCAAATGATGCAATTAATTAAACAACTAGGCAAATTTAATTAATTAAGCAAAAAGAGGATAGGTTTTAGGAGGAAATGATGTTAGTATACATGATTTGAGTGCATGATATCATTCAGGATATTTTTTAGTGTCTACACTTGCATTCATTATTTTTACAAGTTCCCTACAAGTAGATCCACCATGATTGTCATTATAACAATTTTTCATCATTTAAATTATGTTAGATCAATTTTGTGGTCTTTAACTAAAATTGGATGAGCTAATTGTATTTATATATGCATATGTTTCATCATTTTATAGTTGTATTAAACATCAATTTGTTAAATGTGTCTTCGATGTATGAACTTCCATTCTTATAAATTATCACCTTTTATATTGTTCCAATTATATCTTAAATATAAATTGTGTCTTTGATTATATTGTTTCATTCTTATTTGACCTTCTATATGTGACCTTGGTGTGAGGTCAATAAATTTCCTTTGTTAATTGCATCAAAGTGCAGTTCAACTAAGTGACAAAAGGATTATGAGGTCAATTTCCTTAAGCTTCAACTCTCCAATTGATAAAACTCACCTTGCCACCTTAAATAATTAAACATCAATTTGTTAAATGTGTATAACATGTATGAAATTTATAAATATGCCATCATAATTGTACCCTTGAAGATCAAAAGAAGAAGAAATGAAGTTAATGAATGAGTAAGTATCATTTATAGAGAAATAATTTATAATATAGAGTTAAAGGGACATCCCTAAATAGGAGGATATTATAGCTTAGTTGGAGAACACTCCACTTGAGATCATGATTTATTACAATATTGTTAGACATGGTAGTACCAAGATCAAAATATTATGAGAATGAAGCATGACCACCTTGTAAAATAAAACATTTTTGAGATGTTTGTGGGTCATAATAATCCATATGTTTCAATCTATATTGGTTGTGAGTAAGGGTGTGTTAGTGCTCAAATTTAATCTTAATGGTTGTTGGAGAGGTTGGTTGATTTCAAGGATAGAAATTGTTTAAAGATGTTGATGAATGACATTGGTGAGTGAAAAAAGTGATGGCCTATACCACTTTGAGCTAACGATGACTCAAGACAATGCAATATTAGAGAGTTAAGACTTCCACTATAGTAAATGTCAATTTACTAAATATCTTATATGAATTATGTCTTTGATATATATCAAGTTTCATTCTTATAAATTGTGTCTTCAATATAAAGTTTGCTTGAGTAATAATTAATTTCAATATTATAAATAGCTCTTTTTCTATGTCTTTTTTCATGAGACCCTCTTCTAGGATCATTTTCTATCTTCTTTTATACATTATATGTACTCACAATTTTTTAATTATATAATTGAATAATTATGGCAAATGAAACCATAGTTTAAACTAAATTATTGAAAACTTCATTAACAATGGCATCTAAATATTAAAATTCAATTAGACATGAATTTATAGTGCATACTTGAAAATGTCTAAAATGTACATGAGTGAATAATCAACATAATGTCTACATATCTTAGTCCATGTGAAATGTTATATCTAGAGCTAGTCCATAAAACATGTACTGAAATGTATCTAAAAAAATATTAGTCAACATATAAATAAATATGGATGATCATGTAGAACTCTTGAAATGTAGACCATGAAATGAATCTAGCCTATGACAAGATCATCAGAAAAATTCAGAGTCCTCTTCATTCCACATGACTAGATGGACCTATATCATGTTGTACAAGAGTTCAAGAAACTTGAAATTAGATAAAATTTATTGATTTAATTTTACTCAACTTATAAAATCATGAAATTAAATTTTTAAATCTAGACTAGAAAGTAAGCATAAATTTTACCATACAAGTTCATGTGAATATACTTCCATGTTTTGTTCAATAGGTGGTATAGTTGTTGATTCAAGACCAAAAATCTCAGCTGCTAATTTGTAGATATTCAAATAGAGAAAACAATAGTTTAAAAAATATTTTACAAAACATGATTTTAACCATGTATATTTAAAATACCTAGAAATGGTATAGAAAAATTACTAAAGTTTAGGACCTAAAATGATATGGATGACTCGTGAAAATGACCTTGATCAGTAGCTTGACTAACACCTATCATTATAGTGCTATCATCTTGCATATACATACACATGCACACATATAATCCATAACATATATAAATTTTCAATTTAATTTGCTTTTAAATTTTAAAATAATAGTACATCTAGTGATGCAGGGGCCTGAACTCTTGCCCTTTAGTTGTGCTTCAAACATGTGTCACGTGTGGTAGGCAAACAAGATTCCAACCATGTTGTTCCCCTAAATCAATTAACTACGAAAAAAATGGAAAAAGGTAGTTAAAAGATTGTATTTGCAAAAAAATATTATATATTCCTTCACGTGGCAAAGAAAAGATGATATATATACAAAATAAGTCAATCATATACCCACGTTGAGGAGAGTGGGGGAAAATAGTTACAAATTTCCATTGATAATTTAGTTTACCAAGAGAAAGAAAGGGCATCGTGGGAGGCAGTGGAAGGATAGATGTGAGAATTTTCCAGCAAGAGAAGTGGTTGTTCTTGGTGCAGCAAGAATAGGGAAAGAAAATGATGAAAGCATCAAGTGAATGGTTTAAGGAAAGAAACCTGGAAAAATAAGAGAGTAGCTAATGTCATTAAAACAAAGGATAAGCTAGGAATGTTTGAAGTCATTGCAAAGCGTGAAGAGGCTAGGAAGTCGTGCAAGGAGAAAAAATGAAGAGCCAGTGAGGAGAATAACAATGGTAATGTTGTGAGGGGTCGTAGCTAAAATGGTGATGAGAATTAGAGTTGCAGATCGAGATGGAAGATGAAATCAAGAATCAACAAAATTGGGAGTTTGTGAACATTGTCAAAATTTGCTTACTTTGAATGTTGCTCTGTAAATGGAGAATGAATAGAAATTATTTGAATTGTTTTGAATGTGATTGGAATTTATCTTTTGATTGGACAGTTAAAGAATAGTAATATTTCATCAAAGTTTCTAGTGCACTTGTAGAGTGACCATTTTGTAATTTGAGTTTGTTGTTTTATTGATGTCTTCATAAGCTTGGGTGTCACTGTTGTCGATATAGCACTAGTAGTCGTCATTATCTTGGTATCAAAATATTGTGTATGTGTATGTGCTTAGTTGGCCATCATTTTGGTATCAAAGCCTAAAAGTTCTAAGAAGACGAAGTCATTTATGCTCATAGGATTTTGGACAAGTGTGTTAAATTTTTGATAGGTTATGTAGACATCTAAATTTAATCACTCCCATATGATTAAATTTACTCCCTTTTCGTCTATCATATTAAATATTAATTTATTAAATTAATATTACACCTTTTGTCTCATATCTGTAAAGTATTTAATTTAATAACTAAATGCTTTATCTTTCACCTTCTTCCTCTCTAAATTAAATAAATACACCAATTTATTTAATTTAGTCATTTTTGACCCTTTTGATTTAGAATCAATTTAAAATTCTTCATTCTCTCTCTCCTTGTCACATCCTCCTTGATCTTGCTCTGTCACGAATTAATTTAATTAATTCCTTGATTATGATATCCTCTTAATCAAGATTAATGTCACATCCTCTACATTTGCCACTTGCCTCTAATCTTCCATTAATTATTTTAATCAAATATTTGCACAACCTTAACCAAGGTCATTAGCCATATTTAGCACCACCTTTTTAGTCAACCTTTGCATTTATCTCTTTTTAGCATTGACCCTCTTTCCCATGTGAATTTTTAATTCACATTTATTTATTCTAGATTCTCCTCTTCCCTATGTGAATTTTTAATTTACATTCTATTTTCCAAAGCTTCTAGAACCTTGGACTTGTCACATCATCCACATGTGACCAAGTCCCACCTTTTTGGAGCTCACCTTTTTTCCTTTAGACTCTCCTATGAATGTGAATTTTTAATTCACATTTATTTCTCCAACCACCTCTCCTTTTCCCATGGAGATTTTTGAGGAATTCCAAAATTCCTCAAATGTCCCTTTCACTCTCACTTGGGGACAAGAAATTTTTTTTGAGAAAATCTTCTCACCCCAAGGTACTTGGAAGGTACTTGTCCTTCCTCCACCTCATGTACCTTTTGGCCACCTCATTTACACCTCATCTCCTCTTAGCCACTTCACCATCCACATGTCAAGATGTGAGGGCTTGTGAGTTTTCAACCCACCATAGCCCTTCATCTTGACCTTGTTGGATGAATTTCAACCATTGAATTCTCTAGAGAATTCAAATTCTTCTATAAATACCCCTCCTCAAGGGAATTTTCAAACACTTTCATTTTGAGCAACCTTATGCTGCCAATTTGCATTCTCAAACATTTTCTATCATTTAGCCATCCATTTAGTCATTTTGCATTATCAATCTTGCATCTAGTAACATCAAAAGCCATCTAAGGAGCATACAAATTTATCTAAATCAAGGGCCAACCAAGGAGTCTTCAACAACAAGGAAGGTATAATCGATTTGCATTTTATTTCATCTATTTTTCTTATTTTATCACTCTTTAGGCTAATCATTGAAGTGTTCTTAGTGTTTTATCATTTGCATTTTAAGATGTTTTGCATATTAAAATAGGGTAAAATTCCAAGGTACACAGGTTAAAAAGAAGAACTTGGGTATCAAAAGAATGGGCAGAGGAAAATGAGAGAATCCCTAGGTGAGGTGTTGAGAAGCATAAAGATAAAATATGCAGTAGTATGCCATAAAAGAAAGCCTCAGGAAGAAAGGAAAAATGAAAAAGAATGTGAAGAAGCAGAATTTAGAACGGGATAAAGAAATGGTGGAGTTGAGAAGAGATTTAGAGAAGTGTAAGCAGTGTCTTGAGGAAAGAAGCCAATAATATGGTTGGGGTTGGCCATTGAAAAAGAAGTTGAAGTGGCCTATGCGGATGATTGTTAAGAAAGAAGAGGGAAAAAATTGGCTACCTTGAAAAGAAAAGATGAAAGAGGTTTAGATAGCATAGAGTTTCCAAGGGAGCAACGTACACCAGAAGAGGTGAAGAAAGTTCTCATTGAGGAGAACATGAGGAAACACAAGAAAGAGTGGGAAGTGAAAGCAAGGTATGATGAAGCATTGAAGAATGAACATAAAAAAGAAGGTGCAACAAGTGCAAAATATTTGTGGGCACAATTTTCAGCAATAGAATAGGAGTGGATGGAGAAGCTTACTAGTGAAGGTATGAAGATAAACGAGACAATGAAGGATACAAAGATGAAGTTGGCAGTTGATGATAAAGAATTTGTTACAATGAAAAAGAATATTGGCATACTTTCAAGAGTAGCTTGGATGAAGCTTAAGGAGCGCACATGCAAGGTAAATGGTAAGCAAGTTGTTCCCAATGATTTTAGTAATGATGCTTTTGAATCTTTGCATGAAATTATTGAAGGGAAGAGTTTAAAATTAGAAGATAAAAAGGATGTGGAACCAAATGGTGACAATGATATATATATATAAACATGAGATGGAGTTTTGGAGGCTTGTAGATGAAAAAGGCATAAGAAGGAGAAGATACAATAAGGAAAAAGAAAACAAACAAAAATAGATTGAATGCATGATAATTGTTCTAGAGCAATGTTGGAAGACATGAAAGAAAAAAAAATAGAGAAATGATTTTTGGTTGATGACCTCATGTGCAGGAGCACATGTTTCTTTTGTCTCCTAGGCAGCTTGATATAGGGGCATCGATTAGTTTTATTTGCAATTTTGATTTTTATTTAAATTTTTGGTTTTTACATAGTTAGAGTTGTTTTGTTGGGCCCAAATTCTTTCCCTTTGGTTGTGCTTCAGACATGTGTCATGTGTGGTAGGAAAACAAGATTTCATCCAAGTTGTTCCCCTAAATCGATTAAGTGCAAAAAAATGGAAAAAAGGCAGTTAAAAGATTGTATTTGCAAAACATTATTATATATTCCTTCACGTGGCAAAGAAAAGATGATATATGTGCAAAATAAGGCAATCATATACCCACATTGAGGAGAGTGGGGGAAAACAGTTACAAATTTCCATTGATAATTCAATTTACCAAGAGAAAGAAAGGTCATCGTGGGAGGTAGTGGAAGGATAGGCGTGAGAATTTGCTAGTAAGTGAAGTGGTTGTTCTTGGTGCAGCAAGAACAGGGAAAGAAAACAATGAAAACATCAAGTGAATGGTATAAGGAAAGAAACCTAGAAAAACAAAAGAGTAGCTAATGTCATTGAAACAGAGGATAAGTTGGGAATGTTTGAAGTCATTGCAAAGCATGAAGAGGCTAGGAAGCCACACAAGGGGAAAAAATGAAGAGCCAGCGAGGAGAATAACAATGGTAATGTTGTGAGGGGTCATAGCTAAAATGGTGATGAGAATTAGAGTTTTAGATTGAGATGGGGAATGAAATCGAGAATCAACAAAATTGGGAGTTTGTGAACATTGTCAAATTTGCTTACTTTGAATGTTGTTCTGTAAATAGAGAATGAATGGAAATTATTTGAATTGCTTTGAATGTGAATGGAATTTTTCTTTTGATTGGATGGTTGAAGAATAGTAATATTTCATCAAAGTTCTTGGCACACTTGGAGAGTGACCATTTGATGTAATTTGAGTTTGCTATTTTATTGATGTCTTCATAAGCTTGGGTGTCACTATTGTTGATATAGTGTTGGTGTTTCAATTCATACCTCTAGAGTGTGTATTGGAAATGGAATATGCACAATATGAACTGCTCTTCAAATTTGGAGGGGAAGCTCCCTCTTTGTTGATTATGCTTTTTAAAAGAAACAACTAAACTAATGGTCGATCTTTTTGTTCTCATCTGGTAGAGGCACAAGCTTATAAAACTCTTCATGTCATTGCAGCTAATGTTTTCTCTGGTTTCTGTAGATCTTAACTACAACTAAGCTAAAGCTATAACTATCCTATTTCCAAAAGTAAAATCAGAGCGATAGGATTTAGGAGCAATGGGATTGGTTGGATCACCTAGACAAACTATCTTTCAGAATGCATCTAAAGGCTCATTGCTCTTTTAGAATTATGTCGAAATAAAGTTTATGCAAGCAAACACTCAAACTGTAAGCCAAATCTCAAGATTCCCAAGGAGGCAAGGTGCTCTGTCCGAGGTGTAGACTGAAATATAGATTACTAAAACTACAAGCATGAAAGAATTTGAGAATTTTAGATCAAAGGCATGAGGCTCTCCTGACTTTATTATCTCAACTTTAATAAAAAATTACACTAAAACATCTAGGACAATAAATTGCATGATGAAACAAACACACAATAGACAATCAAACTAGATTTATAACTTGACATTAAACACTAATCTGAACAAGAATTTTCATGATGAAACAAACACGCAATCTCATTCTTACACAATTTGAACCAACACTGAATAGCAATATTGCAGGAAAAAGTGGCTCAGCAATTTGTTATCACAAGCAAAAGTTAAAATACAATGAGAAAGGTACTCTTATTTATAGAATCTCAAAGGAGTAGGGAACCCTAAAATATCCTTGAGTTAACATTTAGTCTTGCCAGCATGCAAGATTTATATCTATGTCTAAATGAAGATAACCTAATAGTTAACTGGAAAAATTACCTCAATTAATTGATTCTAAACTAAAATAGTTGGACTTGCAAACATGCAAGCCTTATTGATATGAGAGTCAATTGATAACCAACATTTGTTAACTAAAACCTAACTGAAAGTTCCACTTCCATGAAAAGATGTCCCTAAAGAAGAGATAAACATGCATCAAATCAAAAATTTGAACTCAAGAGTGATGTTGAGTTGATTGCTTCCTTTGACTCTATCCTTCATGGGATCTAACTAGTTGTCTACTCCAAGCTGTCGTGAGCAATCATATCCTCTAGGAAGTCGTTAATTGCATCTTCCTCAGGAACTTTGATACTATCCAAAATAATTGATTGTTGGCTCAACGTCTTCTCTCCATCTGTGATCAATTTCAGACATTCTTTGACCTCCTTAGCTTCCTTGCCGAAACTTGTTGACATCATGGAAAAATGATTCAACTTGGACACCAAAGGATAACCATTAAAACCATCACGAACCAAAATCTGGAATTATACTTCATGGACACCTAGATCAATGTAGGTACCATTTGCATGAAGATAATGGAATAAGATTTGTGTGATGAATCGCTTACAAGCTTGGAGAACACCGGCAATATTCTATTTGGATTTTAGCCATCTTTGTAGATATTACTTCATAAGTTTATACTTGAAGAGGTGTTGTTCTCCAAGAAAAATCTTCCTTTGTCTTCATTTGCTATGACACCATGTGTGCTGCATTTCCAAATGAGAAAGATGATCTCATCTCTTTGCTTTTGTTCTTCTCAGGATACTCAACTCTGCTTGGAATTTTGACGAAGATCGTGTGCGTTGTACCTTAATTGGTACATCTTTGCAAGAAGGTATCTGCCTCTGGTAACAAAATCTTCGATCTAGTCTTTCAGAAGCTTTCCATGATTGACTAACTAACTCAGCTTTTGTTGATTTGCAAGTGATTCTAGAAGCTGTGGAAGAATAGCTGCAACGTCTGAAGTCCCATGAAGAAGTTCTGAGATATATCGTCGCAATTGCTTATTTTCAGCCTTGAGGGCTGCTTTATCTTCTCTATCCTTCATCACCCGCTCTTGAAGATTGCCTGCAACCACCTTAAAGAGGCCTATGTCCACGTGTCAAGTACTTCTACCAAGGTTAGCTTTGACAAAGGTGAAGTCATCAGCCTCAACCTCATCTAGTATGTTGCCCTTCGACGGTGTAGCAACCTCAATGACAATCTCTGCATCAGGATTTTGCTCTATGTGCACCTGTTTCTTGATCTTCTTATCAAACGTGTCTTGATAGACATTGCCAAATTCTGAAAGATCCAGTTGATAGGAAGGTTTTCGCCTCTTTCTACCCAAAGTTTTCTCAAGCCAAGATGAATGGTCTACGCTATCTTCTCTGGGAGAAACGGTTGCAGCTGTGTCAACTCCTGATAAATCAATTGGCACTGAGACTTCATGAACTGGCAATTCTGGTTTTGAATCTATCTAAATGGGAGGAGGCTGAGGAGATAATGGCAGACCAGGAGATGAAGACCCGACCTCAGCTTGTGTTAATGGCTCCATTGGAATTTCTGACACCTTTGCTAGTTGTTCTTGTTGACTCGCGTTTCGTTTCAAATTCTTCGTCTTTTCGCTAACCCTGACACCTTCAGGCGGATTCATTATGGCCTTGACCTTGGTTTACTCTTGGAAGAGGAAGGTAGTGAAGAACGTACAATTGGTGGCTCTGAAATTGGGATTATCTTCCGCCTCCTCTTGCTGTCTAAGAAAAGCATATTGGGCTTGACAACTAGGCTTGATAAATCCTCAATCGAAGTGCTCTCATTGGTATACCAATCTGGTTGTCTAAGGGGCTGGTGAGCAATTTGCTCCTTGACAAATGTAGTAAGCAAAACCTCTCTATCATCATCCGACAAACCTTCAACATCTTTTGATAAGAAATCAACAAGTTGAGGAGGAGTGAGTCTACAATAATGGCGCCGACGTACTTCAAATTCATCCTCACAATTGACCCAAAAGTCTTCAAGTGCAAGCTTGTGTGAATGATTCCACTCCAAACAAGCTGCAAAGAGGTGTGAAGGATCATATGAGTGCTTTTTGTTGAGGTACTTGAGATGAAGCTTTGAGAATTTGTTGCTCATTAACTTGCAATTGGCTGCTGATTTACATTTGTATATGCCCAATCCACATGGAAAAGTGAATGCTATCTTATGCCGATTGCGTAGAAAAGAATGAACTTCATGAACTTGTCTCAAGAACTCCATGAACAAGACTTTGTCAGAAGGGTATCTTGGTAGCATTAGAGGTTCTCCTGAGAAACCATACACTCTAATGTAGGTGAATGTGGGAAATTGGATAAACCAATCAGCCCAATTCACCATTGCTGATTTGGTGTCAGCTGAAATCCTTATGTGCATCTCATTGTCAAGATCTCTCACTGTCTTCATTAGAAAATGATTGTTCACCTGCTTGAAATCCTTTTCGGCTTGCGAGAACTCCAATTGTGGAAAGTATTCATGCACACACTGAACACCAAGTGTTCCAACGGTGTTCAAAACTCTAAAATTTCCTTGGAAAACAATTAGATAGACGAGGTGTGAAACCATATGAAACTCATGGAGCTTGAGAAATCCCATGATTTGCTGGTGAAGAACTTCACTAATCAACAGTGCCCAATCAAAATGTTCTTTATTATTGATAATCTGAGAGATGACATAAAACATCCATGGCTGAAACCTATTAGCTTCTTCTTGATCCGTGATCCGGTTGAGTAAGGTAATTAGGACAACAATCTCATCTTTGAAATCTCCATGCCCAAACCTCTTTGGCAAATTGGTTCGTTGCTCCTTCAGCCACCTTTGAGTGACCTTCTAGAATCTATCCTTATCTGGCTGCCATATCTTGTTACATTCATCCATGACTATGATGAAATTATCTGTACGGGGTGGAATGGCGAAACATTTTTCGACATCTCTTGGCTTGAGGCTACAAACAACTCGCCCATTTGCTGATTGAATTTGTCGTGTAGAAGGGTTATAATGCTTGATGCACGCAATGACAAACTCGAGATCGGATATTGTGATGGGAATAGAAGCTACCTCGAACAACCCACAACAATCGAGATGCTTGATTGTAGTACTGTCTATGCCTCCAAAGTGCTCAATTTAATCATTGAATGAACACGACACAAGTCAGTGTCAAAAGTTTTCAAGAAGTCATGAATCAAGACCGATTTGGTCTTGTGTTCAATTGGATTGAATTGCATTATGGAAAACTAGACTTTTTCCTATAAACTTGGATATGTTTGGACAAACTTCTGAAAAAGCTAAAAATAGCTTGTTGAGGGACAATTTTTCGGAATTTTTTTGAGAAGTGGTTTTTGTTGAGAATTTTGTGCTAATCAAACCTAGATCGTCCATTTTTCGAAAAATATGACTTTTTCACCACCATGCAAAGTAAACTTCAAAAAGAGGGCAGCAACGGGACAATTTTCTTGAAAAAATTTTGGAACATGGGTTTTGTTGCCAACATTGTGTTGAACGAACCTAGATGACTAGAGTTTGAAAAAGATGTCTTTTTGGCCACAATGCAAAACCTCCAATTTTCAACTTGAAGTGGCTAAAAATTCTGGAACATTTTGTATAGAGTAAACCCAATTGATCAATTTTAGAAAAAGACAAAAGAAAGAGAAAACCGTAAAATTTAGGGTAAAATCTTCGAAGAAAAAGTTGTTGATCTTCAAGAAAAGCCGAAAATATGAGGACCCAGATTGTTATAAACTGAAGAAAAAGAAGATTTGTTCTTGAAAATTGCTCTAGAAAAATCAATGTTGCCAATGCGTTCTTCTATGCAATCTGATCATAAATCTTCGAACAAATCTGAAAAATTCCTCTTGTAGCACCTTCAAATCTTGTTTGCATGAGAAAATATGAGCTCGCCTCCAACCTTCGATGAAAAAAATGGACGCCTAAATGCTTATTTAAATAATTTTTCATGAATTGAGGTGTCACATGCAAGCAATTCCTAAATTTAGGAATGAAGTGATCTCATTGGACCCCATTTAGTCAACAAAAATGAAGACTAATCCTTCAATTGGCGCCAAAAATTATGCATGCAAGAAAAGACGCAACATGCAAGAAAAATGGAGTAGTTAATAGTTCAGTTTGGAGGTGCATGCAAGAGACTGCATGCAAATTTGAGTTCAATTGTCAAATCCCTAAATTTTAGGGCGGCCAAGGCATGCACTTCACTTCAAAAATATCTTCAAGTCAAAGTTGACTTTGGGTGCCAACTTTCCCAGACCTAGAAACTTTTTTGAAATTTTCCATTTTTTAGCCTTTGCAAATGTCATCGAAGCCTCTGTTTGATCATTGTTTCTAAATGATTGACAGATCCAGTAAATTGACTGACCGTCTCATTGAAGAGCAGGATCAAAACTGAAAAGGAAATTCTTGAGTTTGCAAACCCCAATTTTGACTTCTGGGTCATGAAAACTCCGGGTGCCCCTAGCCAATAGGGGCGCTTTTGCTCATCAGACAGAAAATTTTCAAGGATTTTCACCATCTCAAACTTGATTTTCACCTTCCTTTAGTTTGCATTTCCCGACACTTGACAAATCTCTTGAGTTGGCTGACAGGTTCACTGTGAAGCTGGATCAAAATTGAACATAATCTTCTAGAGTGCATAAACCCTAAAAATTGCATCTAGCATGCTAAAGTCTTGGGTGCCCCTGGCTAGCAGGGGCGCTTTTATGCTCCAGACTTGGT
Source organism: Sequoia sempervirens (assembly GCA_007258455.2). Lineage (NCBI taxonomy): Eukaryota > Viridiplantae > Streptophyta > Pinopsida > Cupressales > Cupressaceae > Sequoia > Sequoia sempervirens. The sequence continues at coordinate 44,885 of VDFB02183114.1, read as the reverse complement.
CATTTTTACAACTTTCCAATTTTATCCTTCGAGCTCCGTTCTTCGTTCAATTTGTGGTTACCGGTTACTGACAAGTCTTCTGACCAGGCTAAGATATGCAACGAAAAGCTTGAAGAATTTCAAACAAGATGAATATTTTAGCAAACTCTAGCAACTGCATTTGAGGGCTCAAAACCCTAGGTGCCCCTGGCCAGCAGGGGCTCTTTTGCTTTGAACTCAAAATTTGACTTTGACTTCCATGACTAAATCCTTCTGTTTGACTTTTGATTCCGGCTATTTGTCAACTCCGATTAATCTGCTGACGGACTTGTTGCGAAGCTTGATCAAGTCTAAGACAAACATCTTAGATGTCATTTGCTCAAAAAGTTGCATTTGGTGCCTAAAAAGTTTGGGCACCCCTGGCTAGCAGGGGCACGTTTTCCCATCAATGTTAGTTAAATGTTGACTAACTTCATTTCCCTTCGTCTTCCTTCGTTCTTCATTTGATCTTCAAATTCGGGTGCTAGATAGATCTCCTGGACTGGTTGGTAGGTTCATCACAAAGCTAGAAGAATTCCGGAGAAGACTTCTTGGAAGTGACAAACCCCAAAATGTGCCTTTGAAACCTTGGGTGCCCTTGGCTGGTAGGGGCGCTTTATGCTCCAGAGTTAGAAAATTTCTGATGATTTTCACCTCTTTGAAAATCTCCTTTGTTGTGAAGCATCGTTTCAAACATCTTTCGCCATAGAATCTTCACGAGGCTTAGATTTTGACAGCTGGTATTTGGCCATCTTCCATTGTTGACCTCGGAGGTCCTAACTTTTCTCTTGAAAAAGTGAAATAGATCCCCCAAGGCTAAACTGACTTTTTCTTGATTTTGACTTGACCAATGTGATTGTGAAGTGAAATAAGCCAATCAAAATTATTTTCAGTCAAGGGTTATTCCTAAAAACAGGGGCTCGGGAACCCTAATTTTCAAAATTTTCAAAATTTTCAAAGATCCCCTGGATAGTAAACCCACAAAAAGCCCATATGTTTCTATTTGACTTGAAATTGACTTTGAATTACTAATTTTACAAGATTTAGACCATTTTAATCAAAAATCGCCCATTGAAGCAAATTTTTATTTTAAGTACACACTACTAATCATCACCCTCACAAATATATTGTCACCGTGTTAGGGCCCATCCATTTGGCATTTCCATTTTATTTTATTTGTTATTTGTTTAGTTTTATATTTTACATTTGTTTATTTTACATTTAGTCTATGAATCATTTGCCATTTTATATTTGTTATTTATGGTATTGATATTATAATATTTATGGTAGTCATTTATGCTCATAATTATAATATTATTTTGGGTAATCATAATTGTAATGGAATTGTCATATTTACATGTATTTTCTATTTATTTGTATTTCATGGTTTCTATATTTCAGTTACAATTTGGGGGACATGACAGTCCTCCCTGCCCAAGATTGTTTGTCCTCAAGCAATCACAATTCCAATCATTTTTTCACATTAGGAGTCACGTCCTTTCACTCCTCACTATTCTTGAGAGCCTAATTTAAGTTTCTTGCAAGGTTAACTAAGGTTCTATTGTTAATTGGATTCTTCAATTGAAATGCTCTGCTTTTGTATCCCAAGTTTGAGGGAGTCATACTCTTAATAGTTACAACTCTTCATTATTGTATTTGCAAGGGATACACATAGTTGCATAAATATGTGTAGGTCACAAAGTATACACATGGAAGGTATACACATGCATTATTGGCTTACTTAAGAAGGTTGAATAGTTAAGTCTAATTAAAGTGGGAATGTCCTGCAGGATGGCAGAAGCATGCTTTGATGCCATTGTAATGTCCCCTATCCTAATTTTCCCTAGAATTCACTTGTTGATCACAAATTGCCAAAAACTAGGGTTAGGGTTTTCACCTTATTAAATAAATCTCTTTAATGATGTATTGTTGGATTGGAATCCTGCATTCACCCCATGAACAATGTTTCCACACATGCACATATACATTTGTTAGCATTAGTTTATGGCATCACACTTATAGATTGATCACAAATGCAACTATTATGAACTAGGAGGAGCAACATGGTGGGTCCGCTTGAAGCCTTTTTCCAAGCCTAAGAGGTTGTATACCACAACAACCCTCCCTGCTGGTGACTTGTACCTGCTTTCCCCAGCCATGTCACAACCCCGAAAGACACTTCACCTACTGGAAGAAGCTAGTGGAGCTTATAGTGGTCTAGGCCTACCACCCCTCCATGGCTCTTCCCTTCTTTGGTCCTAGACTTGAGTGGGACCTCCACCCCTCCATGGCCTATCCTTGCCTTCGGACAGGGTGGATCTTAAGTGGACTCTCCACTCATCCATGGCCCCTCCTTGCATTGGGAATAGGTGGATCTTAAGCGGGGTCTCTAGGCACCACTTTCTCAAGCCCTTCCGCTTGAGCAGGTTTTCAAACACACAATTTATCCGTAGCCATAAAATGTAATAGCAACTATACATAACAAATGTAACTATTATGTACTAAGAAAACACTTCGCCTATTGGAGGAAGCCAACGGACCTTATAGTGGTCTAGGCCTACCACCCCTCCAGTAGTTTTGTCTCTTTATACTCTCTTTTGGTCCAGTGGACTTGGAGTGGGGATCCTCCAATCCATCCATATATGGCCTGTCCTTAAGTTTTTGATAGGACGATCTTTTAAGTGGACTTCTCCATCATCCATGGCCCTCCTTGCATTTCAGAATATTATGTGCTTTGATCTTTAAGCTGTGGGTCTCTAGGGCAAGCCCACTTCGTGCCCTTCCTCGAAAAGTGTTTTAAACACACAACATTCAGTACTTGGGATTTAGATCTTTAGGCATTAATATCTTGTAGTGATCCATTATACATGTTGCAGTAGCAATTCCTTAAACAACATCTAGATCCATGCCTATAGTAATAATGCATATTAATACTAGAAATGCTATGCAGGTCTCTTACCTGCACTCCCAATCGATTTGTTCTTCATACTTAGAAGATATCATTAGTGTAGATCAAGCAAATACAAATCTATTATTCATATTCATATTAAAGAACCATGCCTACTCATAAGGTTCAATAATTGCTGCAAGCATCATTATTTTATAATCATAAATAATATATGTATATCTTCTATATAAACATATACATATTATTATGTCTTGTTGGTTCCCATTTACAATGATTACTTTGGTATACATATATATGTATACAATTATAAATAGATATCCAATAACATATTAGCAATAATATCATTATTGCCTCATTATTTAAATCCATATTTAGTCATTCAATATCTACTTTACTAATGCATCCGGCTTATTATTGTTTTATTTCCTAAAGCATTGACTAAGTACCTTTTTCCAAACCTTAATATTCATTTAAACTGATTATTTATATTATACTTACCTGATCCTTGCCGATCTGCAGAGTTCTCCTTTATTTCCTTCCAGCCACGTAATGTAGAAGACTTTCTTCTTTCAGCCAGCGATGACAAAGATTTGTTCTCCTCTTTTTTTATTCCTCTCTCCATCGATCAGAATTTTTTTTTGAGATTCTTTCTCTTATTTACTTTTCCTCCCTCACTCCCCCATTGTTTGGCTAAGTCTCTTCCTTTATAAGTCGATGCCTATCCCTTTGACTAGGGACGTGACTTATGAGGTCACTGTTTCTTTGCATTGGTTCATTACTAATCATCACCTCATAAAAATAGTCGCTGCTGTGTTAGGGGCCGATCCTATTTGGCATTTATTTATTTTATTTGTTATTTGTTATTTGTTTAGTTTATATTTTATATTTTATATTTAGTCTATGAATTGGGCTTGGGTTATTTTATATTTGTTATTTATGGTATTGATATTATAATATTTATGGTAGTCATTTATGCTCATAATTATAATATTATTTTGGGTAATCATAATTGTAATGGAATTGTCATATTTATATGTATTTTCTATTTATTTGTATTTCATGGTTTCTATATTTCAGTGTCACAATTTGGGGGGACATGACAGAAGGGCTATTTAAGAGGATATTCCAATGTTCCACGGAGTTTTCTGACGTGGGGATGGGATTCAAGGACGGGGGGACCAAGGGCCTAAGTTTGGGGACTGCAGTGGGACGACATTGATATTCATATAGTACTTGAAAAACTAGTTATAAAATCTTAGAAACCCACATTCTCCACGATTAGAAAACTATCTGTTTTGATTGTTTTTTCTCGTTTTTGTGTTTTTTGAAAGAAAACGCTGAATAAATTTATATAAAATAATGCAACACCGGAAATGATAGAATCTTTTGAAAATAATGATGCCAGACTATTTATTAATCTTCTGAAATGATTACAAATAAGATCCAATAACATGCAACTAAAAAGGCAACAGTATTTTGATGAAAACCTGATTATTGCAGCAAGCTGAAAGAAAACTCTGTGAACGTTCTGTGATAACTTCTGAATGAAGATATCCCTCTGAATGCAATAGATCAGCTGATATTTCACAGCCTCTGAACTGCAACACTGAAGATGGCTCGTTCTCCAATGCCTGTAGACAACTGAAACCCTCGGCTTCGTTCTCCGGAAGAAGACTTGATCAAAAATCAATTTCATAACATAATGAGCTCAAATCCCAATGAAACCCTTATATCTCCTCAAGAGTTCGAATTTTCTCAATTAGGTTTTATTTAAATAAATTCGAACTTTTCTTTTTAATTTTTCAATAGTTTTCGAAAGCACTTTTAATTATAAAATATAATTAAAAGTGGCCCCTTCAATGATGGGCGACCCCTTTAGCAAAAATCACTTAAGTTATAATGAAATATTATAACTTTATATTATAATGCTCCAGTAATTAATATTTAATTAATTTAATTAAATATTAATATCTCTCATTATTTATCCGATGCCCAATCCGTCTGAAGCTGTCGACTGAGGAAGTGATTCTGAACGCTGCCAAATCCCTACTGCTAAAAATAGCAGGGGTCCCACGCTGACTGCCAAGAACTGCTAAAAATAGCAACTTCTGCAAAAAGCGTCCGAATGAGCCCAAACGAAAGCCAACTGATCAAGAACTGCCAATCTGAAGCTGAGCCAACTCCAACTAGACCCTCTATACGATCCATCAGCCTACGAGGGTCGCATAATAGGCTAACTCTTACGAACTCTGATGCTCGCCAAAAATGGGGACATTACAGTCCGCCCTCCCTAAAATTGCTTGACCCCAAGCAATCCACTGCAAACACAGTCCAATCCTCGGAAGGTCCCAAAAGGAAAACTGTGTAATGTCCCACACATCTCGAACTATCTCCTGTAGCATCATCAAAAACTCAACTGCACAAACAATACCCGGATTCCAAACCCAGCGTAAAAGTCTGTCGTGACGGTCCCCCTCAGACTGCCACTGCGCTCTACTGCCTCCAACTTCACCATGCTGAGAATAGTGAAGTAACCCATTGGGACCCATCCCATACTCGGTGCCAAAGCTGTCGCCACCGGGATCCCAATACAATATGAATCTACATCCATCCGTCATACAGAGATAAAAATTTCTAGAAGCGTCTACAATCCTGAATCTCTCCCTGTCCTCTGCTAAACCCTCATGGATGTAATAACTGTCCGTGCCATCATGCCTACTAATACCATAGTCACCTTGTAGCCATGCACCTGTATGAGAAATCTGCGACATAGAAGTATCAAGCCCTGTCAAATACACATCGGCATGATGGATAACAGACTGCTGCCCCTGCAAGTAATACCCCGCAACCTGCTGGGTCAAGTACCTGCAACTGCTAATCCCATCTTGTGAAGATGGTAACTCTGCACACAATAAGGAAGTACTCCCCTCAACTGAACCGAGAGAATCACCCTGTGCGCCCGTATTGTGCATCGAATATGAATCATGTACCGGTGGATCAAAGACAAAACTGTAAGCACTCCTCACCGTGTACACCTCATTGAACTCCTCTGTGAGTTTGGTTTGGAATTGCGATGCACTGGAACAATCCCAAATACTACGATCATCACCCAACCTGGAACTAGTATCAAGAGTACGATCAGCGTCCAACTCGAAAAGTGGGTTATCATAGATCACCCCACCATCAAATTCAAACAATGGATTATTCACAAACTGCACAATCACTCCATCCTGATCGGAATCATCCACCTCTGAATCGCTGGAATAATAACCTGAGTTGTACTCCTGACTTGGCTCAACGAGCTGCCGACCATAGTCAACTGTATCAAATGAAAGGATTGATTTGCTTCCAGGAGAGGGAAACAAATCATCACAAGTACCAATCTCCCAACCGGATGAGACTCTGAACATCTGCTGTGAAGATAGGCAAGTATCGAGGGTTGTCACACAACTCTCGAGTGAATCAACAACCATGTCACAGGAACTAACAATAATCTGCCCTGCATCACCTATCACGGGACTAATCTCATACGAACCTAGTGCAATGCGTGGCTCATTGCAACTCTCATCTAGAGCACTCATCCTATCTGTATCAACTGCTCCTGTGTCCATGCTGGATGTAACCACATCCTCAACATCTCCCTCTCGGCTATGAACCATGGGTGTATACTCCTCACCAACCGCTGCCATGCAAGACTGAACGATATCCAAAGGTGGTGAAGACCGTGCTAACCTCAACGCCACGGTAAGCCTCTCAATCTGTAACTGTGACTCTCGAAGAGCCAACTGGGTGCTATGCAATGAATTCACAGTCACCTCGAGCTCATGAGTGAGCTCATCGATCCGCTCCTCCTTTCCCTGCCATGCATCATAACAAATGCAATCCCACTCGAGAAGGAAATCCCTATCCGAAAGTAATCTTAAGTAGTTTTGTTTCATCGTTCCAATTGCTTCTCGGAGTGCATGTATCACTGCAAGGGAAAAACCACTCTCACTGTGCTCATCTGTCGAAGGCGGACTCCAACCATAGGTAGTCAACATCTGACGAGCAACGTCAAAATGCTCAAGGGCGGTAGCAATCATAGTGTCATCCACATGTAGTTGCCCAACCAAATGATGAGGACTCTGTAGCTTACGACCCCCATACGAGATTTCCGGTTCACCATATGCACTATGATATGACGCTGATCCGTCATCGCTCACCGCATGATAAGCAGCATCATGTGTGCTTTCATCCATGCACACCTCAGCATTTAAGGTACTGCTGCTCGGTACCTCAAAGGATGGCTCGACTAGTACGGTAGAAGTTGCTGGTATGACAGTATCTTCACACGCTTCTACTCCAAAAGGAACTGCATGCCCATCCAATGCATGATCCTGGGATTCCATATCAGCGTATGAATCCTCTAGCTGGTTTTCAAAGGTCTGATCTGGAAAATCAGACTCACCATGATATAAATTCTCAACACCAATTGCATCTGTGGTACCCAACTCTTGAGTCTCTTCACGTGACAACTCAATAGGGTTACTTTGCATCTCTGAAACAGCTGTTGTATCATGCTCACGCAAAGTTTCACCATCGCTGTCATAAAAATCAGAACTGTTAGGTGTAGCTTCCCTAGGATCAGTTGTATACTGGTCACCAACTGCTGAAAACTCATTGTAGAGGCTTCTTGACACCTCACTTGAAAAGACATCATGTTCAGATTTAGATTCTTCACAATTACTTTGCTGGTTGGTTTTTTTAGGTTCTGAATCCTCATAGGGAGCCCACATTATTCTATGCGCTTTGCCCTTAGGTCTCAAAGGGCAATCATGGTTTAAGTTGTACGGCTTTCCGCAATAGGAACACAACTTCATTTTGTTTTGCGATGTCGGACTTTTGATGATAGGAAGTGAATTGGATCCTTTAGACCGTCCCAACTTTGAGAGCGTCTGCTCTAAACGCAGTAACTCTCGATTGAACTTGTATTGTGATTGTCCAAGCTCTTTCAATGCCTGTTTATTGTTGGACAATGTTTTCATGAAACCCATTTCTGCTATTCACTAGCCCAAACTGATCGAAAACCCTCTGATTTTCTGTTTTGAACCTTGAGGAATATTGTCTTGAATTCAACTATTTATACTCAGAACAAATAGGCTTTTACAATTACCAACATATGCCAAGGAAAGTATGCTGCAGAGTTAAGTCATTTTTTGATTTCCCAAATGAAGTGATCTTCCCAGTTATGTGTCTGCTGTATGAAATTTCATGTCAGACTTATAGTTTTTCCACTGAGCATTTCATAATAATCATTAAGTGTTAACCGGCATTGGAATACCAGAGTTCACTACAGAACTAAAGAAATTTGAATTTTCCAAGCAACAAAACTAACAGCAGATGAATCAATGGCTGACTTGAACAATTTACAGCTAACAAAATTTTCTACAGCAGAATTGGTCAACCCAGAATTCAGGTTCTTATTGAAAGTTCTTAGAGTACATAGCCATTCAGCACCAAATATTTGTAAAGATTTTATGCAGATGCAGCCATTAATCGGTACCTCTTGAAATCGTCCTCCTTAATAATTCAATGCACAAACTTGTTCTGCCTGTTTACAACTTATGTGAAATGGAATGCCCAGACTTGGCTACAACGAGGGTTGACTATGCTCAGATTACAACAATTATAATGGAGATATTAATGCAATTTAGGAACTTGAAAATGTCTAACAACTGGATGATAGTGCTCTACAGCTTCACAAAATCTCTTATATGTCGAATCCTTCAAACAGATTTGTCCTATCTGATTGATATTCTCCTTGCTTGCTACGGGAAGTTGCAAGCTGCACCCGATTTTGAAAAGTGATCTCTCTCAATATTTTTTTGTTCTATTCAAACTGCTCCTGACAAAAGACAAACTCTGACTATTTCGCTGAGATGGCGCTTCCCTCAGATAAATAATTATATCGGCCTCTTAAGATTTCGATTTGTCTTTATTTTCTGGTGATGCCAGCTCTCTTCATAGTTTTTGTCTTTTGCGATTTCTTAACTCCAGCCGCTCTTCATAGTTTTTTTTTATTTTTTTATTTTTTTATTTTTTTATTTACTCTATCTGAATTCGTCTTCTTTCTGCTATGCGTTGTAGCTTCCATTCAAGCAACACCCGATGGTTTGAAGAGAAAACCACGATCCTTCCATAATTTGCTTTGTCATTATTCGATGACTTGGCAGCTTGTTTTGTCCTCTTCTGAACTTGGCGGCAGTCTAATTGACTTCAGATATAACCCGACCATAAAAGAAAGCGTTGCTAAGCAACTCCCGATACTACCTCTTTGATGCGAATTAAAACTCCCCGACGCTTTGCCTTATTGAAGTCGATCCCGGAAACAAATACAAACACGCCTCAGTTAGAATGAATCAAATTCGTCTTCATCTACAATCTGTCTTACCCCTTTATTGACGGATTTGTTTTCTTTACCCTGAGGATGTATTCTGTCGGCTCCCAAAAAGGCTCCCGTGTCCCTCTTTGACCACGATTCTTCTTGTGTAAATGTCGGCGTCAATTAAATATATTCCCTGTTGGCGCAGCTAGCGACCATTTCATATAGTGACGGCTCCAGATGAATCCCGGTGGCTACCCAGACAGGCGGCACTCCTTTTCCGATAAATCAAGGTAGCAGTTTATATTTCAGAAGATGCGTATCTTAATATTATGAAGCTTGTGAGTGCGTTTCTTTCTTAGAAGAGCCCGATACTTCTTACCTACAGTGAATATTGACCATCAATAAATTCAGTGCCCAGAATTGTAAGATGCGACTCGTCTCATTCGCCCTTTTTGTCTGATTGCCATAGTGATCGAATACTTGAGTCAACTTTGTCTTATCTGAGTGTCGATTCCTTATGACGCCTTGACCAACCAACTCTTTGAGTTTGTCTTTTCCCAACAACTAAGTTTTTCTGAATTTTCCTAAAGTGGCTCTGTTGATTCCAGCCTTCGATTTGCTCAGCCGATATTTACCATCTCCAGAATTTTTCAACCCTGGGTCTGAATAATAATTTTTATTTTTTTTGAAATTGATTATCTCTGGAATTTTTAATAAATTCCCAAACCCTAAATTTCTGAAAATTTTCTCTATGTATCTGAAAACAATTTCCCAACACAGGATGGCAGAGAACCGCTCTGATACCACTGTAGAAACCCCTGTTCTCCCTGATTTCTGAAAACTGACTGCTTGATTGTTTTTTTCTTGTTTTTGCGTTTTTTTGAAAGGAAATACTGAATAAATTTATATAAAATAATGCAACACCGGAAATGATAAAATCTTTTGAAAATAATGATGCCAGACTATTTATTAATCTTCTGAAATGATTACAAATAAGATCCAATAACATGCAACTAAAAAGGCAACAGTATTTTGATGAAAACCTGATTATTGCAGCAAGCTGAAAGGAAACTCTGTGAACGTTCTGCGATAACTTCTGAATGAAGATATCCCTCTGAATGCAATAGATCAGCTGATATTTCACAGCCTCTGAACTGCAACACTGAAGATGGCTCGTTCTCCAATGCCTGTAGAAACTGAAACCCTTGGCTTCGTTCCCTGAAGAAGACTTGATCAAAAATCAATTTCATAACATAATGAGCTCCAATCCCAATGAAACCCTTATATCTCCTCAAGAGTTCGAATTTTCTCAATTAGGTTTTATTTAAATAAATTCGAACTTTTCTTTTTAATTTTTCAATAGTTTTCGAAAGCACTTTTAATTATAAAATATAATTAAAAGTGGCCCCTTCAATGATGGGCGACCCCTTTAGCAAAAATCACTTAAGTTATAATGAAATATTATAACTTTATATTATAATGCTCCAGTAATTAATATTTAATTAATTTAATTAAATATTAATATCTCTCATTATTTATCCGATGCCCAATCCGTCTGAAGCTGTCGACTGAGGAAGTGATTCTGAACGCTGCCAAATCCCTACTGCTAAAAATAGCAGGGGTCCCACGCTGACTGCCAAGAACTGCTAAAAATAGCAACTTCTGCAAAAAGCGTCCGAATGAGCCCAAACGAAAGCCAACTGATCAAGAACTGCCACTCTGAAGCTGAGCCAACTCCAACTAGACCCTCTATACGATCCATCGCCTACGAGGGTCGCATAATAGGCTAACTCTTACGAACTCGATGCTCGCCAAAAATGGGGACATTACATAAAATGATGTATAAGAATTACATTTCAAATGAAACTTTGGCAAATTAGTAAAATAGCAAAATTTCAAATGCTAAATACTAAAAGTTTAAATAATTGAATACTAAATAAAATTTGTCAAATGAAAATGTCAAATTGGAGATTTCTATTATATTGAAAATATCATAAAGATGATTACAATGAGTAGCATGATATCAAAATAAGTACAAAATGTCAAAATGCAATGAAGGGAGGCCTCTAATCATCCCCATACTCCTCATCATTGGAACTACTAGACTCCTCATGGTCAAGCTCCACCAAACTAATACCAACCAGCCCCGCATCTGAACTCGTAGCATCCTCACAAATCTATGTTGGCTCCTCTAGTTCTACATCCCATCGTGCTACTAGACTCTCTTTGTACACAAGTCTTTTGCGGTCAATGAGACACAAAGCACTATGTACAACCACAAGCTTCTCCACTCTCCTAGAGGTAAGTCTGTTCCTCTTAAGAGAATGGGTGAAGCTATAGGTTGACCAATTCCTCTTAGCAATTGAAGAACTAGAAACCTGAGATAGCAATCAAATGGCTAGAGTGGTAGTCAATGATTTCGATACAAGGCAAGTCCACCACAAAATTGGGTCGTCCTGTGTCATAGTTTCCATATTCATCTTGGCCACATCAGAATAACCCCTAAGAGTGGCAAATTTGGTCCACTTAGTATGAACCATGGTGACATCTATAGGATCATGCATTTTCTCAATAGCCCTGAAGAACCTTGTGCAAGGGAGTGTTAAGCTTCTTCCATCTACGATGAATGATTGGTTGAATGTGCTCATAGTAGAATGCTAATGTGGGGTCCTTCTCTCGTATGGAAGCCCTCATCTAGTCGAGCATAGAATCAATGCACTCATACACCTCTCCAAGGTTAGGTGCATCCACATCCCCATATCTAATGACTTGGAAAATTGGAGCAATGATGGAGACTATATATCTTGCATCACTCCAAAACAGATCACTCTTCACTATATCCTTCACCGTACTCCCCTGCTTTGTCCTAGACTCAGCCAACCAATTACAATCTGTTGTCATAACCATGGGTTGCAGTGACTCCTGCAACTCAATCATTCTCTCCAAGAGAATGAAATAGGATGCATATCTAGTCTCAGTAGGTTTCAAGAACTCCTTAGTGAAGCTCCTGAAGAGTGCATGTGAAGTGTGTTGCTTGTAGATAAGCATCTGCACATCTCTAGCATCACTAACCATTGTTCTGATCCACTCAATCTTCTCCATGTCCTTGAGTGCATTGTGCATGGCATGCACACAACACGGAGTCCACCAAATATGTTTGTAAGCTGCCTCAACAAGTTTCCCCCCAATTTTGCACACGTGTTGCATGTGTCACTACTTGGACCACATTTTGTGGCCCAACCTCCTCGATAGCAGCGTTGAGGACCCCAAATTGAAAATCAACATCTTTGCGATGCCCTGTACAATCAACTGCCTGAAGAAAGTACGGGCCCTTTGTTCATGTAACCATGATATTGATGAGTGGATGATGGCTAATGTCTGTCCAACCATCCATTACTATACTACATCCAGTCTTCACCCAACATTCCTTCATTTTCTCTATCAACACATTGATCTTGGAATAGTTCTTATCCAAGATTGTGGTCCTCAATTTTGTTTCACCTGGTGGCACATATGATGGTCCTCCCCTTGCTACCATTGACTCATCTCCTTGTAATAAGAGATTGAGCTACATGAAATGGGATACCATTGGCAAAGAAGAAATTGCCAATGGCATTATCTATCTCATCCTTTAGTTGCACATTGAACAAATCAGCTATGGGGTTACTTTGAGATTACAATTTGTGTTTCCCCTTAACCCTATCCTGTATGGGCACTGGAAAAAGAACCTAGCATCACTCTTACTCTCACTACAAAGTATGACTAGAACTTTGTGATTGGCTTTGTTGAACATGTGCCCTATGAGATAGTACTAGGCATAGGTGTAGCTACATTGTCATCAGGAACACCTCATAGCTTATTTATCTCAGCTTTGTATTTGAGGTTTGCCGGTTGTGCCAAAAAATAACATGTCTCCACACCTTTTCCTCGAATAAAAAGGTGTGCATTAACTCTATTAATGCTGCCATACCATTCTAGATCACAAAAGTGGCACTTCCACCTCCTTGTGCCACCAGATGTCCCTAGTCTAATTGGAAATTTTGTTGCAAACTGTCTGAGAGGAGACTTTGATCAAAAGGACCCCTAGCATACTTTATTAGTAATGTGGAGGGGCACTCTATAGTACTTGCTGCACTTGCCATGGAACTAGTTTGGGCTTCAGGCTTAGCCCCATGGTCACCCCCCTCAGCCTCAGGTTCAATATGAACCTCTATCTCATCCTCACTCATGTCATGAGAGCTCATTGTGACACTGCAATAAACAATATAAATTCTATAAGTGCCTAGTTTCACCCTAGTTTAACAAATTTGAAAATAAAATTTAAAATTTGATGTTGAATCTTGATGAAAAAATAAAAAATGAACAATGAGCATTGAAATCAATATATGAATATGCATTTGCAGCCATGCTTATTAATTATTTTTAAATCATAATTCCATAAACATGGCAGCAAATGTATATTCATAGATTCATTTCAATGTTCATTGTTCATTTTTCATTTTCTCATCAAGATTCAACATCAAATTAGGTTTTGAAAATGAAACTTAGAAAAAAAAAACTTCAAAAAACAGTCATAAAAACCTACCTTGTGTTTGAAAAATCCCTCCAAGATGATGTAGAATCCTCCTCTTCTTCTTGCTCCTTCTCACCCCTATTGCACTCGCAACACCTCAATGATGCTCAATCTCACTCCTTCACTCCTTCAATCACTCTTCTCACTTCTTCACCTGGCTGTTAGAAAACATCGAAAACCAAATGTGAGGAAAAAGTGAGGATTTGTGAGTGTTTTATAAAGTTTAGAGGGCATGGAAGGGGCCCACTTGCCATTAGGGCTTGTCCCTTGTCACAAAAATCAACTAAAAAACTGAAATTAAAACAAATAAACACTTTTTCCACGCCCAAGTTCAAGAGACACCTAGACGCCCCCGGGACGCTTGAGGGACTCCTGGGTGTCCCTGGGACATCCCAGAGACATCCTAGTGTCCTCGGCGAACCAACAGTGGTGGAGGTGTAGCGAAGGGATGCCCCCAACTTGTCCCCACATCTCTAAGACATCCTTGTCTAGGAAACATGGAGATTTGGTGGGGGGGGAGAGGGGGGATGCATCCTCGTGGAACATTGGGATATTCAAATCCTTCACATAAATAAATAAATTAGCAACTATCTGCACATATGTACAATTTATGCAAAAGGATTGATAGATTTTCTCCATGTATCTCCACTCAAGTGCTATCTGTATCAAATCAAGTTACAATGATTCCTAGGTGAAACCCCATATTCGTGGAAATAGCTATAAAAACATCCCTGTTTTTTGCAATTGCAAACATGACACAAAGAAGTTAAAAAATTGTGGTGTTGTTGGACATAGAAGCAAGCAATCTAAGAGCAGTGCTAAAGCAAGTCTCACTAGGGTTTATCACTAAGTTACTGGTTCTTCTCGTGAAACCCCTTGGTCCTAGTCTGAGTCCGCCTGGCTCTAGCCCATAGCCTGTGGGTTTGTCCTTAACGGACCCAAACCGAACCTAGGCAAAATTTGGGTGGATTTTGCAGATTCATTTTTTTAATTTTTTTTTTTTTTATTGTTTTTGTACTCTAAAAAGTCTCATTTGCCCCCGAAACCTTAAAATGATGTGTGCCATGAAGGTTTGTGTGGCTTTGATGGTCTTAACTTGGGTCTTATTATGAATGCAAAATGATGTACGCCATGAAGGTTTGTGTGGTCTTGGAGGTCTTAATTTGGGCTTCGTGGCGAGGGCTTCGCCCTTCGACCCCGCCCTGTATCACGACAGGGAGCGCACTAGGGGCGCTAATCCTGGACCTCGCGAGGGGCATTGTCCCTTGACCCCGCTGGGAGCATTGCCCCCAGACCACCACAAGGGGCATTGCCCCTCGACCCCACAAAGGGTGCTGCCCCTTGACCCTACTTGGGGCATTGCCCCCAAATCCCCACGAGGGGTGTTGCCCCACAACCCCATTGGGGGATTTCCCTCAAACTCCCTTTGAATTCATTTGATTTTCTAGGTACTCTCCAAGTCCAAGTTTCCAAGTTTGCCTAAAGTCTTCATCTATAATATCATCATCCGATTAGACAATCTTCCTTGATGTTACTTGATGCTTACCTACAAGGAGAAATGCAACAATGTAGTTAATTTTAATATATAATATATATCATGGCATTCGAGTTTGACTAATTGACATTCTAATATATATATTTATGGTGGTTTTGTTTATCATACAATAAATGATGCTATGTGTAGTATTTTGAACTTAATTATTGTTGTAAAATTGTAAATATGTATATATTTTTGGTTTTTATATGTTCTTGTATTAACGAACCCAACCGCAAAATTTTTTTTGCCCAAACCTGTGAACCGAACTGTCGAACCCAAACCCGAACCTGAAACTGAACCGGTAACTTAGGTTTATCAGAGGAGGGTCAACCTCAGCAGTATGCAGGGTTACAAGTAGAACAATCAAGGCAGAGTCAACTTCCAGCCTCAGCTGGAACAAGATTGTGGAAAATTCAGCCATGAAAAATTGATCATGATGAGTCCACATTGGCTTTTTTATTGGGCCAGGTTGTCACTGCACATGTTGCTGGTATATGCAATTCTGAGTTACATCTATCTGCCTAGAATACTTATCTGCTTTTGGTTCCTTCCAGTCTCTCCAAATTGCTTCTGGCAGGGTCCGGCACCCATGTATCTCCCCAAAAGCATCATCAAATAAATTGCAAGGCACGGGAACAGAATGAGGTTCCACATTCTGCTTTTTATCCTTCAAGTAGAATCGGCATGCACTAGAAATTTTATGTTTATTGTCATCATGGATGATCACAGCTCTAGGCTTTCCATGAGCTAGAGTTTGGCTTTTGTATTTTTATTGCCTTCTCCTTCACACACACCCCCACACACCTACTCGACTCCTTCGATGTTGTATGAAGCTTCACATATTCTCCTCACTGGGGAAATAAACTATACTAGGGGCTCCACAGAAGTTTTGTTCGGTAAATTGAATGCTCCTCCCACACGCTCCTACCCCTGCCACTGCCCACACAGATCCATCCCTCCACCCCTGATTCACCCACACACACACTGGTACCTTGTTTTTTGCAAAAGGGAGGATGACAGATGTAATATCCAACAAATGAAAATATGGATTTATAACCAGTTGTGTATTAACTCATTTATATTAATTTTTTTGATATCTTATCTATCTTGCATGTTGTGTTGCTTAGGTGCTTCGTATCCAACTTGAAGTTCCAGTTTCAGCCTTATCAACACCAGAGCTTCTCATGCCTCGTATAGTTAAATATCTTGCAGTTGCATCTCCAATATCATACAAGCAAGAGACCTATGACCATATGATATCGGATAAAAAATCAATATGGCTGCAGCCCGTACTTTTGAGGCTCTTGGTTACTTGGCTTGCAGATTGCCCAGATGCTGTGAATTGTTTTCTTGAATCACCTGCACATTTAACATACATGATAGAGTTGGTTTCAAGCCATAGTTCTGCAGCAAGTGTTCATGTCGCTGGCTTGGCAGCTGTTCTTTTAGGTGAGTGTATTGTGTTCAACAAAGCAGCCAAGGACAACAGAGATGCCTTCATGGTGGTTGATGCAATCAGCCAAAGGATAGGACTCACAGCCTATTTCCATATTTGGGAGGAAATGCAAAACAGTCCATTGTTTATATCAGCAGCTTCTGCATCGCGGCTTCCAAAACCATTGACAAGATCAACAGCTGCTGAAGCTGTTGGTGTTTCAGAAGTGCAAGATGGAGAAGAACTGTTTGAGACTGATAAAAGCGGAGCAAGCCCTGTTGATCCCTTGTTGACTTCATTTTATGATGCAGCATTTGTTAACTTCATTAAACACCTGGAACCGTTTGTTAGAGAAAAGATTGTAGAGCTTTTCAGCCGTCCCAAGAGTAAGGTTACAATAATTCCAGCAAGTTTGGAGCAGAAAAATGGAGAAAGTGACAGTGACTATATTATACGGTTAAAGTCATTTATGGAAAAACAGTGCCATGAGATGCAGGTAAAAATGCAAACATTTTTGAAAACCACATAGTTGTGCTTTTTGTGTAAGCTATACTTAATGTTTGAATTTTTTTTAATTGTTTTATGCTTGCATGTAGGAACTTCTTGGCCGAAATGCTGCTTTAGCTGATGACCTTGCAAAAACAAAAGGCGATTCCAACTCATTTACAAAAGGACATAACATTGCAATGCAAGGGACTGCAAATGGGATCACTTCAAGACTTGAAGCTGATAATCTTAGACAGGAACTTCAAGAAACTCGAAATAGAATTGAAACACTGAAAGCTGAAAAAAGGAAATGTGAAGATGAGATCTCAACTTATAAACAGCTGGCTGGGAAATATGAAGCAGATCTGAAGAGCTTGTCTGATGCATATAACAGTCTGGAGCAAGCCAACTATCGCCTTGAGTTGGAAGTGAAGAGTGCGAGAGGTGGTAATGAATCCATACTACCAGATCTTGAAGCTGTTCGTGAAGAGGGAAGACAGGAAGCACAGAAGGAGAGTGAAGCTGAATTGAATGACTTACTGGTTTGTCTGGGTCAAGAACAGAGTAAAGTGGAGAAGTTAAGTTCAAGACTGGCAGAATTAGGTGAGGATGTTGATGCCTTACTTGAGAATATTGGCGATGAAGGTGAAGTTCAAGGGGATGATGACGAAGAGGACTAAGATTCAAATGAATTCTTTATTTGTTTCCTTCCTAAAAGTGTCATAAGGTTGCTCAAATTTGGAATTCTGTCTCAGCTTTCTTCAACCATTGAAAGTTGGGTTTAATTGTGATATCTTTTATCATACCCGATCTTATGCCTATCAGGCTCATGTATATTAGGTTTGCCATTTGTGTTGAACATATTTAGAAACAAACATGTATGAATGTACCTTTACATTCTTGATTCTTTATTTATGTTGGTACAGGCCTTAACCTACCAAAGTTTCATTGAGTCCTGAACAATTTGTCTAATTTAAACGCTTTATAAGGTTTTGCCATTTTGCCTCTTGTAAATTTGCAAAATTGTCAACTAAGATCATCAACCATGTGCCAAATCAGGCTTTCTACCACCTCTGTGATGGTTTTATTTACCCTCCCAAATGACATGGTTTGGTGAGTGTCGGGTATTTTGACTGATTTTTTCTCATTGTATTTAAAATAAAAGTGAATATTCTGTTCAGTCCAGTTTATACACCCCTGAAAAAGCCTACAATAACAGAATGGGAACCGATAAAGCAAGTTTTCTTTATTTTAGATGTCATGTTTAAATTGATCAAGGATAGTGATGTTTCCTAAATCTTACCATTTTCGAGTATTTTATTGCTGCATTATAGAAGCTAAAAATGACTCTTCGGCCCTTGCTTAGCCATCATGCTAATCGAGCCCTGCTGCTTTGCTTTCTCCTCCAGTCAATATTCATTGTAATTACTAATTACTCTGGATGCTATCATCTATTATGCATGTTCAAATAAGAAAAGAAGCAAGGCTGTTATTGGATGCACACCAGGCAATATAATTATATGCCCATCCTGTTGAAATTTGAGAGCTTTGATAGATTTTCTCTATGTTATTTAGGGATCTAAAGATCCTTTAAATAGACAAAATTTATGGACAGATTTGTCTATATGACAGATGTGTCTCTATGTAACAGATGCTTAAGGATTGTGATTAATTATAGTTTATATTTCCAACACTAATCTGTACATTTAATTTCATCACACAAAACAACTAGATGGTGGGAGCTTCCTAGAGGCTTATTAGCAACCCATGTACAAATAAGAAGATAACACCAATGCTCTCTCAAAAGTATACAAAATCTTTTCTCAAAATTTTGGTGAAGACATGCAAGCTACTCATTGGCTAGTGTATAAACTAGCTCAATTTCCTTATTGAAGACATGTTCACAAAGGAAGTGATGATGCACTTCGATATGCTTGTGTGAGCATGAAACACTATATTTTTGGACATCTTCAACATACTTTGATTATCACAACACATAATTGTGGGATCAAGTTGTGGGTGTCAAAATCCTTAAGTAGTTGAAGCCATATTGCTTCATGTGTTACTGCAACAACTATCTCATTCTTTGCTTCAGTGGATGACAATGCAACAGTTGGTTGCTTCTTACTACATGAATAATGGTGGATCCAAATTGAAGCAATAATTAAAGGTTGATTTCCCAAAGTCTATGCAACCTATCCAATTTGAATTTGAAAATATAACAAGTTTGAAAACTTCATTCTTTGAATATTTCAATCTGAAGTTGTGTTCCTTGAAGATATCTCAGAACTCACTATGCAACTAACCAATGATTTTGTTTGGATGAGTTATGAATTTTCACAAGATGTCAACTATATAAGATTTGTTAGGGAAAGTAGTAGTCAAGTAAATCAAGTTTTCATTAACTACTCTTCCATCTAGGTCTAGTCAACTTAGTTATTGTCTTACTTGGCATTTATAAAGCTTTGGGATCTTGCATTTTGAATAGTAAGGATTTCTTTGGTGTACTTCATATGAGGGGAATATTTTTCTAGGTGCTTGGAGCACTTCAATTCCAAGAAAGTAATGAAGTCATCTAAGATCATATGTATCAAAACTAATCTAAATGTCTTCTTTCACTTTATGTATAATCAATTGAGCTTTCCCAATGATGATGAGCAAATCATCAACATACAAAACAGTGAATAGTATCATGATTGTAACTCTTAATTTTGGATTAACATCAATGTTTTGAAATCTCCTTTGAAGAAAGTACTCATCAATTTTTGAATACTAGGTTTGTGGAGCTTGTTTCAAACCATATAGTGCCTTTTATAGGCGACATACGATATGTTCCTTTAATGTTTCAACAAAATCAAGAGGTTGTCACACATACTTTGTCAAATATTCCTTCAAAATGCACTTTTTATATCCATTTAGTGGATTTTCCACTTGTGCTATTGGAAGTGCTATGAATATTTTTATGGTGGCCATCTTTGTGATTGGACTAAAGTTTTCCTTATAATCAACACCATAATGCTTCAACTTTTACATTTAGACATTAGTAGACAAAATATATAGACATGTTATGAACAATTTTTTTGCATTCCAATTGTAACACGTATCACGACCTCATACTTGTACACATGATGTTGAAATTCACTAACATTAGGACCCAAGCACATGGTGACACAATGAAGTGCATAACATGATGTCAATAAACACCAACACAAAAACAATAGTGGAAGACCTGAACAAAATCATGCATTGGCATTGACACAATGAAAAATAGAGATATAGCCTCTTCACAACTTACAATAGATTGCAAGTCTTATCAACACAAACAAAAGATGGGGATGGAAGAAACTAAAGCCCATACTAATGTTCACCCTTTTCATTAGTCACAAGGGAGATGCAACAACTTGCCTACATCTCATTAGACTCTAACCAAACACAATCAAGGACAATAGCACACCACAAAAAGGATTAAAAATAACAAGGATAAAAGATAACCCAAAACCAAGAAGACAGGTATTCAAAGAAAACCCTAGGGAATAACCTTTCTTTTGAAAACTTTTTGAAAAAAGGTTTGGAAGCTCTCGTTGCCACCAAATAGGAGGCAAATCACTCCTATTGAGAAAGAAACACCCTTGTTGCTAGTTAGTATTTGCCTAGTGAATTTCAAATTGCCCAAGTTGCCACTCAAATCACCTTTGTGCCAAATAGGTCTTTTCATATATGAAATAGAGCCAAGAGAGGCAATGGATTTCTTGGAACACCAAAATTGGTTTCAAAGGCAACACAAAAGGCCCCCAACAAGCTTAACAAAAAAATTAATCCCCTACACAAGAACCAAAAATTAAATGACAAGAAAGAAAGGCACAAATCTTGAGACAGGTGAAGGGATAGGCCATACAAGCCTAAAACAACCTACACAAAGTAAGGTGTAACTTTCGTTGATGTAAGAGGTTATGAAATGATCAAAGCCATTCATTTATAAAAGTATTAAACTACAAAACCATGCACAAAACTCACAAGATGCCTATATTCAATTTCATCAAAAGATGCTATTGTTAAAGTGCAAACATTCACTTACTCAAAATGTGATAATAATACATGCAAATCACACACAATTTCCAAAATCAAGATATGTGAACCACAACATAACATGCCATGAGAGGTTGGTCACAAGGGAGATACAACTCACTTATGTATAATTTGGGTTTGTTCAAGCACCCTTAGGGACACAAACACAACACAAAAGGGACCACAACCAACAAGGACAAAAGATAGCACCAAACTATGAAGATATACATTTAGAGTAGACCCTAGGGAATTAAGAACTGCTCACTATCCCTAATTGCACTTTTTCGGGCAAAATTACCCTTCTTGTTGGTTAAGAATTACCTTGACAAATTTGAAATAGCCCAAGTGGCCATTCAAGTCACAGTTGGGACATATATGTATTTGAGATAAGAAACATGGTCTACGGAGGAAATTGGCTTCTTAGAACACCATAAATGGTTTGAAGGCAACATGAAAGATACCCAACAATACCAATAGAAAAACTAACCCTTGACACAACATTTAGAACTCAATTGACAAGAAAAAACACACAAAGCTCAAGGCAAGTGAAGGGCTAGGCCATGCAAGCCTAAAGCATCCTACACAAAACAAGGTGGAACTTTCTTTGATTTAAGATTTGTTATGAAATGATCAAATTCAATCATTTTCAATGAGCTTAAGCTACAAAACCATGCACAAAATTCACAAGATGCCAATAGTCATTATCATCAAAAGATGCTACTATTTCAAAATGTGTAAATGACACATGCAATCACATGCAATTTCCAAATTGAAGATATACAAACCACAACATAATACCATTGAATTCCACATATACATACACATCTCAAATGAGGCATAACACGCATAATCCATCATTTCATCACAAGATCAATCTCACAATTATAATATTTCGTGCCAAATTGATATTTAATTTACATGATTACAAGGAGAGATCACATTCAAACATTAATCAATCACATTTTAAGATAAAGGTGAGATACACATACAATTATCACTTTGCTAAGCTATTTCAAAAGTTCACTACTAACCATATATTACTATTTATAAAAAGATTACTATGATAAGATGATATAATAAGAAGCCATCAAAAGCTACGAGATCCTTGTGGAAACTTCATGATGTTGTATCATGATTCCATCACGAAATTGCAATAGTGAACATTGCCCAACCATATGGGACCCTGAGAACCATCCCTCTAAACTAAGATATGAACTCCATGGTTATCGAAGCCGACTAACTCCTAGACAAAACACACCAATGCACATAACATACATAAAAACATGCATAGAAACATGCATAACATGATGGCATGATATAATGGGGGGCCAATGTAGAAGTCATTGAGGCAAGCGAAAGTTAATAGAGATAAACGAAGGAGACAGTTTTTAAAAGAAAGACAAATAAGCAACTTGCAACAGTTTTAAAAAATAAGCGGGAGTTTTTTTCCCAAACAACTCTGTCCTTATTCTTAATTTTTGCCTTCGGTTTTGTATAAAATTTAAATGTAATTTATTTAAAAAATAAAATTATATTTTATTTTATTTTTGATTAAATATATATTATATTTATTATTAAATTTCAATATTTAATCATAATTTTAAAATTATAAAAAATACTTTAAATATTAATAAAATTAATAAAAATTTAAAATTTTATTTTAAAGTACATAAAATATTTAGTATAAAAAATATTTTAATTTAAAAAATGTTTCTATTCAATTAATTTAAATATTAAAATTTTCATATCTTTAATATATATTAATACTAAATTTTTTGATAAAAATAAGTTTAAAATTTAATATTAAAATTTTCATATCTTTAATATATATTAATACTAAATTTTTTGGTAAAAATAAGTTTAAAATTTAATATTTAGTATTTAGTATAAAAAATATTTAATTTTTTTTTAAAATTAAATTTATAGATTTTATTTTAATGTAAAATATTTAGTATGAAAATATTTAAATTTAAAAAATAAAAAAATTAAGATTTATCTAAGTATTAAAGATTTACCTAACTCATTTTAAACTTATGTAAATCTTTAAATTTTAAACTTAGGTAAAAATTTAGATTTAAAGATTAAAATGAGTTAGGTAAATCTTTAATACTTATCTAAATCTTTAAATTTTAAACTTTTTTAATTTTTAATTTTTTTATACTAAATATTTTACATTAAATAAATCTTTAAAATGAGTTAGATAAATCTTTAAATTTAAACTTATTTAAAAATTTAAATATTTTGTATACTAAATATTAAATATTAAATTTTAAACTTATTTTTATTAAATTTTTTTAGTATTAATATATATTAAAGACAAGAAAATTTTAATATTTAAATTAATTTAATAGAAACATTTTTTAAAAATTTTAATATTTTCTATATTAAATATTTTATGTATTTTACATTAAAATAAAATTTTAAATTTTTATTAAATTTTATTAATATTTTCAGTATTTTTATAATTTTAAAATTATGATTAAATATTGAAAATTAAAAATAAATATAATATATATTTAATAAAATAAATAAAATATAATCTTATTACAAAATAAATGCATTTAGATAAATCAAAGGCAAAAATAAGAATAAGGGCGAGATATTGCATGGAGTTTAAAGTGAAAATCGAGGAGGAACTCTGCATCTTTGACTTCTAAGAGTCGTCGCGGTGCATTGTGTTGCCTCTATAGCCATTGCCAATTTCTCGACATTAGGTGAATGCGGAAGTGAAGTGGTACAA
Organism: Sequoia sempervirens; assembly: GCA_007258455.2. Lineage (NCBI taxonomy): Eukaryota > Viridiplantae > Streptophyta > Pinopsida > Cupressales > Cupressaceae > Sequoia > Sequoia sempervirens. Next base: position 20,759 of record VDFB02183114.1, on the reverse strand, counting down.
TAATGGGACTGCACTTGGTGATGTTGTGGGTATGCTTTGTATAAGCACCCATTAAACGATGTCAATGCCCGTGAATGTTATTGAATGTGTGATGGTTGAGCGGTCATGGCATAATTATATAATGGGACAAATAGTAAGCTTGATCCATTGACAAGAGCTTTCTATTTGTTCCCAATTTGGGAGACATGTTTTATGTCAAATGTGCAAATCAGCAAATGCAATAGCTTAGATATTTTACATGTTAACAAATTATTCAGTAGGTAGTTTTATTGCTTGTTGTGATTTTGAATGGTTTGGTGTTTTTTTTCATACTATTCTCTTTCATAACATCCAATATGTTCTAGCCTACAATTTTACAAAGAAAGCCCGATTATGGATGTAATTAAAATATTTTTTATTTAGACAATAAGAATGTAATGTAAGGTGCCTTCAAAATTTATAACAATTGTTAGAAATAGTAAAATTGTGTTTCAATTTATTCATATGATTGAAAAATAAATGCATAAAATAATTGCATGTCAGAAGTGTGGGTTTTATGTTACTTCATTTTGGATGTTCAAAGCTAAATGGTGGAGAGCACGAGAAGGAGTTGCATTTTGGGGAAACATAAAACTAACCAAATTGAGGTGAGGGGTAACTAACAAATTGGGTTGTTGTGTGTTTACAATTTTAAAACAATATGTGGGTTGCAAGTTTCATAACACCTAGTGTTTTCCAACCTGTTGTTTTACATAATGAATGTAATAAAAAAAAAAATTGTTATTTACACAGTAATAATGTAATGAAATTTACCACAACTATTAGTTAGGGTGAAAATTGTATTTCATTTTCTTCATATGATCAAAAAATAAATGAAAAATATAATTGGAGGTTGGAAAACACAATGTTAGTTATTAGTCAGTTAATTGTGCTTGTTCAAAGCTCAAGGGCAAAGAGGTCAGGGAGGATTTATAGGTGGGGAATACACAAAACTAACAAAATTGAGCTAAGGGATAACTAACCAATAGGGAATTTACATGTAGAGGGTTTTACAATAGTACGTGGGTTGCATGTTTCATAACATGCAATGTTTTCCAACTTGCAATTTTACAAAAGAGTAAGAATGTAATGAAAAACTTTTGTTATTTACATAGTAGGAATGTAATGAAATTCACCTTCAAAATTTATAGCAAGTCTTATTTAGAGTAAAAATTATGTTTCAATTTCTTCATATGCTCGAAAAATAAATGCAAGATATAATTGCATGTTGGAAAACACGGTGGGTTAAATGAGTAGATGGTTTATGAAGCTTGCAACCAATACATTATTTATCTCATTCACTTTGGTTTGTATCTTTTCAAGTGTTTTTAGAGCAGATTCCTTTTTCATTTCATACATTCTAGTACCTACACAAAATAGTTGCATGATCAATGAAAACACAATGTCAGTTGTTCGCCATTTCATTTTACATGTTCAAATTTAAACAATGGAGAGTACGAGGAGTTGTATTTTGGGGATACATAAAACTAATCAAATTGAGTTGAGGAGTGACTAACTATAGTCTCAATATACTTCCTCTAGTTTAATCATAATTTCTTATTATTTATATTTCTATGTATTTATATACCAAGGATGAATCTTATAGCACCTACATATTTCATCTCAAACCAATAAACCAACTAAACCTTGAGTTCTCTAATGAACACTTAATTATTCCTAATTATTAAGATATCATCAATATGTAAAATTATGATTAACTCATCTCAATTCCTAGGAAAACCCAATTCTAATGCATATGGATCAAATTTTTGATACAACATACATGGTGACTACTTTAATGCATACAAAGACCCTTATAGTTTACAATCTAAATATTCTATACCCCTTATCTGAAATTATGTACCCTTTTAAGCCATCTCCTATTTATAGAACTAATTTTCTTGTATGACACATAATTTGAGTCAAGGATCTTGTATCTCCCCTTGAGTCACTCTCTTAACTCCCCTTAAGCCATCCTCTTAGAAGCCCTTAAGTCATTGTGTTAGCTACCCTAAATCCATCCTCTTGCATCCCCTAAAGTAATTATTGTAACTCCCCTTAATTCATCCTCTTAGGACCCCTTAAGTCATCCTCTTAGTTACTATATCATCCTCCATCTATATAATATTCATCTATTCTTTTATTTCGTTATGAACTACTGCTTCCTCTTTCTTCAATTTCTTCATTATAAGGCTTTTCAACACCATCTTTATTTCTCTTTGGATTTATTCGTCATCATCATTGCATTAATCCATTAGGTTCATTTTAGGCCAATATAAATTTATTAATCTAATCATCTTTCGCTAATATAAATTTATTAATCTAAGCATCTTTCATTTGTCATAGTCCTTTCATTATCCATGCATATTTCCATCCTAATCATTACATATATCCCATCTCATTAGCCAAATAATCTTGAATCCAAAAGCTTTATTTTGGATGGAAATGATTCTTGTACCTATTCAACCATATTATTTTTGATCTAATGGAATAAAAGGAAAGCTTCACTTGTATGATGATATCTAGAGATAAGCTGGATGTACCTTAGCATAGTAGGTTGAAAAAGTACTCAATTAACATATTTTTTAGATATTTTAAAGACATCTTGGATTAATATGTATATTGTTTTGTGACAAGTATTACACCCATTTTATTGAAGATAGGGTCCTCTAGTTACAATTTAATTTAGAGAAATAAGTTCTTCCAAACTACATTGAAATCTTTTTATTTGTAACTCTTAATAAATAATTTGTAAAAGATAAAAATGGAGGGTATTTTCATATGGAATGATATCTCATTAATGCAACCAATTCTTTCACGAAATTCTCACCTCTCCTAAAAACTAAAGACTAGGTACAAGGTTCTAGTACATGTTATTCCCCACTCCAAGATCACTGGACCTACTATCCCAATTACCTCCCTCTTTCTCTCCCTCACTCTCTCTACCT